>JACXGM010003764.1:0-32659 GCA_016801145.1 Umbra pygmaea
CATGCATCTGTCCATCCACCTCTCCTCCATGCATCTGTCCATCCACCTCTCCTCCTCACCTCTTTATATTCCAATCAATTCTGTCCTATTAAATTGAAGGGCTGTATTAAAGACCCTAGACTAGATTAAAAAGTGAGGATGCAACTACCATACTATACTTTCGCTAAGGCATTTTCTCTCTTTTATTGCTGGTTTGCTCTCCGCTCTTTCCTTCTCTTTAACATGTCTTTCGTTGCCTATCTTCCTGGCTATCTTTTTTCTTATTTAGTTCTGTACCTACGTACATGTTTTGTCTGACTGTGTTGTGTTTTTCTGAGCCAGTACAGTACATTGTCTTTACATTAATGTTCATGTATGTGTGTGTGTGTGTGTGTGTGTGTGTGCGCATTTGTTTTTTGTCAACCCATCATGGTCGTTTGTGTGTATGAGAACACATCAGTGAGCAAAAACGTTAAGAGGAATTTACAGTACTCAGACATAGGCTGTGATGATGTTTTTTGGGAGGGCTTAACGACAGACATGAATGGAGGAAGAAGGACAGAGGAAGATGAAAAGGAAACAAAGATTGATACACTGAAACAGACATCTATCACTAGCATTGCCATGGCAACTAGGGAAGGGGAATAGAGTACATGAGGGAAGTGATAATGTGTGTGTGTGTGCGTGCTCATCTTTGCCTGGTCTTCAGAACAAAATGTGTTAATTTAAATAGCTGTAATATATAGTCTTCTGAAAGATTTATTTTCATCTATGAGGACCAGTTGTTTGGCTAAACGTTATTGTCTTTCAGACATTGAAACAAATGAGTGCGTCAGACATGGATTCTGTGTGTCGGTGAGGTGTCACCTGAGGTCGTACCAACTTTACAGGCTCCACTTCCTACCTAATATGGCTGTCAGACTAATCACATTGTGTCAGCTGCCTCCCTGTTGTTACTTAGCATTGGCCCCGCCTCCATCTGCATGTTTCATTCCTACAGGGTGATTTGGTACCCTGTTCAGTAAAAGTCTGTATCTTCATTTCATGCACAATTTGGTGGTGAGCTACCCTGAATAAGCAGAGGCTAACACCAAGATCGACGTATTGATTATCCTGTTATCTTTTCTGAGTTACCGTACTGTATATGTGGAATTTCCCTTCTGAACCGCATTGATTTCTGGTGCTGCAAGTGGATTTTATAATGCACACTGTAGAAACATATTGAGCTTTATATTTTTTATATTATTTAGTGTGTAAAATATTAAATATATATTTTTTATAATTTCTTCCATTGGCAGTTTGTGTCTATAGTTTGTTTGTGTGTCAGGGCATATGGGCCATTGGTGGGCTTCCACACTATTGTGGAATAACAGTATTTATGAATTACTGCATACACGTACACAATCTTACAAGCGTATCTATCGGATAAACGGTTAAAAGCAATTTGTTGTTTCCTGCCTGAATGGATATTCCTTATCTGTTGCTGCAATGCAAATAATGTTAAAATGACTTTTTAAATGAGGATGTTTGCATGTACATTCAACATGTTTTTACTTAGTCTGTACTTCTCTTCCTCTCTTTCAGAATGAGAAACCCCTGGGACATTCTGCCAGTAGATCCAGTAATATATCAAAGGTAATGATGGACCAAACAGCATGAAAGGTTTATACCACCTCTACCTACCAGGGAGAACAGGCCCCACCCTAGCCTTTTGGGGGCCGTAGGAAAATGTATTTTTTAATCCCTGATCAAGTAGGCAAAATAGATCTTCATTCTCATCATCAACATTTTGAGAATTGCAAAAGACTGCTCATAATTTTCCATTCTAATGGTATTATTTTAGGGCAGACATAGTTGTTGGGTATGTCTAGATTCATTTACAGATGTGACAATGTATTCCCTTCAAATGAAAATATATTGAATAACCACTGAATTACTGAAAATATTGAGATTTATTATCTTACTAAACCAGTTAATTAGTAGCTAATCATCACCATTTGAGGTAACACTTTATTTTGAGAGTCCAATAAGTGTATCTCTAGATGCTCTACAGATTATCTGCAACAACATTTTAACAAACTATCTACTAACCCTAACCCTAATCCTAACCTTAACCATTCCCCTAATGTTAACCCTAATTTTAACCATTAGCAAAAAACATATTCTAAACTTACCCTTACCCTTAAACTACAAAATGAGTTGCTTATAAACCGATGGTTTGTTGATAGTTTGTTGATAGTAATATCATCAACAAGCTATCTGTAGAGCACCTACAGATGGAATTTTGGACTCTCCAAATAAAGTGTAACCCCATTTGAATAGCACATTACAATAGGCTAGTAAAATACAAATAAAACATTGCATGCATCAATGATGATGATTAATTAGTGCATTGCATTGCAACAGTGACCTATTTCTTTATTAGCTTATTATTTCTGTTAATAATGGCAGCTGCTGAAAAACTAAATATATATTGCTTTGAGCCACCCTCATGTGCCACCCCCTCACCTTTTAGTTTGGTGGTCCTTTGCCTAGTTTAGTTACTTCTACACCCATTTCTGTTTCAGGTCATCAGTGTTAATTCTATGAGCTAATAATGTTACTCTTTATTAGCACCTGTTTATTATCTTTGTTTTAACACTCACTGGCCTATATATCTCCAAAGTAATCAGGTATTTCGAATCTGGAATATTATTTCTTTCTTTAAAGAATGCAAATTAATGTATGGAAATTAAACAATTACCAAATACAAAAAATAAACATTTATGATTAAATTTGTTTTTAAAAAAAGGTTTAGAGTGCCTCTACAGTATTGTGTATATGAAAGAGCAATGTCTGTTGGCTGTAGCTACCTTAGATAACATTAACAAAAGCCTTAGCTAGCATTTGTGACATTTTTAGGCTTCCTAAATATTACCGTAACCAATGGTGCACACAACCTCTCAATTGGTTGTGAAATCGTAGCTAGTACTACTGTGACCTGTTCATCAAAGAATGTCAACAATTCCACAACACTGTGTTCTGTCACTTAAAGAGCAATGTGAAGGTTTAATTCATAACTAAATTAATACTTAACGTTGTCAGAAGAGGTGTTTTAAAAAACCATATGTAGAAATTGCTATGTTACACAAAACCTAAAGCAGGATTTTGATGAACGTGTGCCCATTATAAGCCAGGCTCTGTCCCGCTAGCAACATGTCATATGACATAGGCAGAGGCAAATACAAGCTCACGCTCTGCTCTTTCATTGTGGTTGTCGATGTAGATAGAGCAGTGGTGAGAGACAGAGTAAGATGTAGAGAAAGGTTCACAGTAGCCATAATGGTAAGAGCTTGGTTTCATCATCACCGTCCGTATTTATTTGAGCATGAACTCTACCAGAATTCCTTGTGTTACGTCACTTCCGGTCGGTGATTTACAGACGCAGACGTTATTTTTTAATCACAATTTTATCTCTAAATATTGTTTTTGGCAGTTATCTATTTGTACAATTTAGTTGTTTATCATTAATGTACACTATGTATGTATGTATGCTATATTGAGGTGTCCAACCTGCACATTGCTCTTTAAGAATCATGTGCAGCTAGCTGGCTAGCCTTTTGCATGGATTGAGGTAAATTACTTACTGTAACCATGAGCATCACTTAAGGTGAGGGGAAATCATCCCTTTTTCTTTTCTGTTCCTCTTGTCTGCGTCCGATTGGAAAGCTCTTACCGGTATCTTAGATGCCACCTCCCCCACTTACTCTGAGCTCTCTCATCAGAAACATGCTGGGGATCTATTGGGGGCCATGTGGTATTGCAGGGCCCTAGGCAACTAGTTCGCCTGTAGGATGGGCCGGCCCTGAGAGAGAAAGAGAGACCAGGGAATGTAGATTGGCCAGAGAACAGGAGAGTTAATAAATAAATAAACAAACACAGAGGGAGCATGAGCTGACAGGACAGAGTAATCCTGTAGTGAGAGACCAAAGAAATCTACCTGGAAATCACTTCCTACCGGTCAGAAGTACATCTCTGTGATCAGTTACTGAGAGAGACGTCTTCAGTCCCACTCTCTGACCTTGTGACACCCAGCTGACACTTAGTTAGGCATTGGGCTGTAACTCTATGCTCTACCTTGGCCTTGTGTTGCTGTCTCACATTCAGCGCTTCAGTGATAAGTAAAGGAACTAAACATAGTGATGTCTTCTGGAAGGGCTAATACATATATTTGTTCCTGGTTCACAAGAGCTCTCTCTCTCCCTCCTTCTCCAACCTTCGCTCTCTCTTCCCCCCCTTTCGCCATGGTCAGATCGGTTGTGTTCTCCTGAGCAGCCTGTGAGCCTCTTAGTGGGATAAAGCCTGTGTGCTAATAGTCAGGGTCACCCCGTCACTATGGAAACTCCTGCCAACATGGTTAAACCAGTCAGTGTGAATTGGTAGGACGGCGTGCCACAGAGCTAACGACAAATGTACAACCAGCTAGTCTGCCAGGAATTGATGTAGTCAGTGATTCAACCCCACCAGTTGGATGATTTTGTGATTCAGAGTGATTCAACCCCCCCAGTTGGAGGGTTAAATGATTCAGAGTAATTCAACTCCATCAGTAGAAAGGTTAAATGATTCAGAGTGATTCAACCCCACCAGTTGGAGGGTTAAATGATTCACTGATTCTACTCAACCAGATGTAGGGTTAAATGATTCAGTGATTCTACTCAACCAGTTGCAGGGTTTAGTGAGTCAGAGTGACTCGACAGGTCATGTTTCAGTGCTCAGTATGAATTTTTTAGTAAGCTACACGTTCATATCACCATCCAACCAATTCATGCCAATGATTTACCTTTCTCCTCTAAAATGTAGAAACTGTTTATTTTGGGAAAATTGTATTAAATGACGACAGAAAATTTTTTGGTAAAATAAAAAATTAGAAAAATTACATTGGAAATGAATGTATAAATCAGATGGCTCGGTGGTTAGGGAGTCAGACTTGGAGTCGGAAGGTTGTCAGGTCTCTGCCTGACCCAATGTCATTGTGTCCTTGAAGAAGGCATTTTACCCTATGTGGCTCCAGGGGAATGTCCCTGTACTTACTGTAAGACACTCTGGATAAGAGCGTCATCTAAATGACCAACATTTTAATGATAAGACATTTCTAGTCAGTTAGTGGGAGCCACAGATAGCAATTTCAGTTTGTTACGTCACTCACTTTGAGACCTTGCCAGAGTAGTTTATTATGAAACTGGTGAAATACAAATAAAAAAAGTTGGACTTCACAGAGTGGTCAAGATGCAATGTGATGCGCTTTACAGTATGTGTGTTTCCAATGAATATTGACATTCTTACTATAGTGCCATGGTGGTTGATTCAGGACTAAAGTTTTTCAGATAAAAATAATCTTGCTTTTATCCATAATAATCTTGTCATATAACCCTGGTAGCCCACCCACACTGTATTTACAAGCTGTTGGCCAGAGCTACTGCCCCACCATCAGCATCGACACTTTCAGTAACTTTATAGATTTGTTACAAGACATTTTCTTTTGCAATCACTATGTAAATCAGCAGTATACCAAGTGCTTTTCCCCAAAATGCAAGTCAAAGGATGTTAGACTAATAAAATAAACAGCCATTGTCTAGTACATACCAATTAATTTTAACCTGTTTACACCGCAAACTCCATTTATTCACATATGGTAGTCCAGGGAATTGAACCGACTTCCCAGAGGTTAAAAGCTCTATGCATCACTGACTGAGCTGAAATCACCAGAGACATGTGCCTCACATGGTTTGTAGTTTGGTTGTTTGTCAATGTCATTGGGCTCTCGGAGGACTTCCACATTGATTTAGGAGTAAAGTATTAAAGTATTACATCACACAAAGCTCTGACCTGCATCTCTCCGCCCTGTCCTGGCACTGTCACACTGACTAACATCTGCTATGTGCCATGGGGCTCAGTTTGGGAGGCTCTGCTGCAGTTGGGAGGGATTTTTTGTTCCTAATACTTTACCCAGTTGCTGCCGTTTTGAGGAGATTGCCACTGTTTCTCCCCACGTTACTCTTTCTGTATCTTCTCATCGACAGTGATGTTTCAGTCACACTTTCACCAATTGGTTTGGAGTGCATTTCGCTTTTCAATAAGAAAAGTGTACTGAGAAGTGTAAGAGAAGTGTACTGTACTATTTTCTGCTGCCATGCAACGTGTGTGAAACACTTGGTTTAATTATACAGACGGATTGGCTTTTACTGGCAGTAGGAGGATATGTTCTGATTGAAAGCTGCTTTCTACTGGCAGACTTCTAGTTGTTATTTTGGTAAATGTCACAATTACGTTAACTGGGTTTGATTAATTCTACCTCTTCATTTGGTCTCTCCAAGACTGAGTATTTGCTCTGGTCCCAGTAACACATGCTGTTTAGATTACTGAGTATTATTCATTGAGTTTAAATTCCTATAGGAAATGTTGGCTGAGCAAACAGACACAGCCAGAGAGTTCAATAGAGGCGTGATTTAGATATGCAGAGAATGCCAGGAATGGCAAATGATGTGTATGTTTTGACACTCATGAACAGTCTCTGTTTGAACCTGCCAATGCCAAGATAGTGGCTTAAATGCTTTCATGTTACACATACAGACCAGTAATAATGTACTGTGTTACCTTATCTGTTTTTTTTATTATCACTAGCTCTTACAGACGGTCTAGTGATACTAAATAGAAGTCAAAAGTAGATTGCATAAGTGTTAATTTAATTTATAGAGAGGTTAAAGCACCTGGCCAGGTTTCTATCTATCAAATTCCCAAGCTGGCCAGGTGAGCAAGGCAGTCAACTGTAATTGCTCACCAAGTTGTTGCTGTAAATGAGAATGTTTTCTCAGTTAACTTACCTGGTAAGATATTTAAAACATGCCTTTTCCTTTTGGATTTAAGCTTGTAGTCATATGACTGGCAGATAAGCAGACTCAATGATTGGATTTATCTTTTTTTAGAAACAAATCCTGTAGCCACCCAGATTGTCTTTCTATTCCTGTCTCTGTGGACATCATGTTCATTTACAATAAATATCTTCTGGGATCGGCTGCATCTAGCGGGGGTTTAGTGTGTGTGTGTGTGTGTGTGTGTGTGTGTGTTGTTGTTTTACATCAGGCTGCCCTTTTAATACTCTTGGTGATTCACCTCTGAAAAACAAAAAGCTATCTCCTGTTCTCCATGCTGATGGGGGGGGGGGGTTTAGTAGTTGGTAGGAAGAGGGGTAGAAAGACAGAAGATGGAGAGACAAAGCTAACACAGTAACGTCCTTCATCATTTCGCAGTCCTCTGTTGCATCCACCATTATACATCCACCATTAGATATTGCCTTGTCTGTTTGATTGTAAAGGCAGTATCTCTGTTTGATCCTTTCACATTATGTGCAGCTTCTGAGACAACGATTGAGAAAGACAGACAGGCAGACAGACAGGCAGACAGACAGCAGAATTCAGACAAAGAGAACAAGGTTGAAGGGCAGAGATGGACATTGAATTCTCTATTGATCTCTTCCAGCCCTTGAGCTACAAATTGCCCCCTTAGTTCCAGATTGAATCGATAGGTGATTAGTGGGTGGTGAAAAGTAGCGGCTCACACACATTGCCTATGGCTGCTGATAGCAGAGTATCTGTTCTCTACATCAGATATAATGCTTCTCTGAATATTATGCCATCTATTGTATCTCTATCACCAAGTTTGCTGCCACTATGTCCTTATAGCTACCAGCAAGGTCATATTAGGGAATATACATTATTTATGATTTGACTGTGATAGTTAAAAATCCAGGCTACTGGTAGGATGTGTAAGGATGTATAAAGTTCTGCAGAATTACTTTAGTATTCAAATTGGTTCTGCAGGCATTCTCTCAAAATGTTTTATATTTTCAAATATTTCCAGTAACCTTGAGGGAATTCTACCCCCTAGCAGATGCCAGTTAGTCCTAATGTAACATGAGCTGAGTAGCCAGCTGTACTGTTTATTTGCATGAGTTTGGTCAGCACTCTCACAGCTTTCCTCTGAATCCATTTTATCTCCTAGATTTACTGTATACCTTGTTGTACTTTTAATAAAGCTATACATTGGTACATGACATGTTTGTGATGCATTCTGTGAAACTGTACAACTAGACTTGTTGTCAGGGTTGCACTGACCCCAATGTGAACAAAAAATGTGAACAAACCTTGTGGCTACACGAACAACACACTTACAGTAGCTGGGCCTCTGTCATGGGCTCCCATCTTCAACATCTGTTCTTCCTAAACTGGCGTCAGTTCTCTTAACAACACTTTCTGGTTCTACGTCTGTCTCCTACTGATCATTCCATATTCTCTAACTGTAATGCAAGGATAGTTGTACCTATGTTTTCAACCACAAGATCTTTCAGGACCAATTCAAGTAGGTGGAACTCTCTTTCCTGGTCCTTCAAGCTGGCTAGTTGAAACTGTCCTGAGTTATGACCGGTAGCAAGATGATGCAGTATACTCTAGCTAGACCCCCAAACAACACAGCCTCCTGGCTGATTACTCTCCAGGACTCAGACTCATGTCACTATTTACCTTGTGAGAATAATCAGAGTTACTGCATATTTTTTCAGGCCGGGAGTCCCACATCGGTCAACGCACCCTGCAGCTTCTCACGGACATCGGTCACCCCTTCCAACCAGGACATTTGCAGGTAATGTACATTGAACATGAACTCTAACCTCAGACCCCTGACTTCCAACCTTTCAACTCTGACCTTTGCTGGTGTATATCCCCTAAATCAGGTGTATTCAAAACATTTCCCTAAGAGGTTTAAAGACTCCAGATGAGAAAAGCTTGGCTGTGACTCTAAACAGACTTGTGCAATATAATGAATAGTTAGTTCTATGTTGTTCTCAGTGTTGGGTAAAGTAGCTTGTACAGTTACATTTCAGTTACTTGCTGAGTTCAAAAGTTTTGGGAAGTCCCTAAGTAAGACAAAATGATCAGGTAGCTGGAGTTCATATCTTACTGGTGACCATGATTTATATTTTCTTTACTCTTTCTATTTGTTTTATAGGTTACTTTAAAGATATGAACTCCTTTACCTGATCATTTTGTCTTCCCAAAACTTGTGAACTCAACATGTAACTGGAATGTAACTGAAAAGTAGCTTTACCCAACACTGGTTGTTCTAATGCCAAATATAATAAAGAGAACCTGGTGTTAACACTGCAGGATAAGTAGTGAGATGTACACAGTACTTAATGGCTACCGGACTTCTAAAGATTACAGAAATAGACACGAGATGCCTGGTTGATTTGCCGTTTCTTGTTAACTAAACACAACTTTGTGTGCTTCTCAAGTCTGTCAAACTGGTTGTAGGATAAGAATAGAAATGTTTGTGTGGGATTACTATTAGCTGTCTGGTCATTGAATATGTTATAATGTTTTGCAAAGTGGAAGTATGGTTCTGGCAATTTCTAGGGTCAGCTAGCTAGCGAATTGTTTAGCTTTGTAGTTATTTTGCTTTTTGGCATGACTAATTTGTGTTGGCTGTATTGCTCAGGTAGCAAGGCACTGTGAAAATATGGAACGCATATTAAGTGTTGAGTTGCAGATAATTAATTCCTTCTGCCAGACCGCAAAGAGTGTAATGCATCCAATGGACCTGAGGTGTGAAATATCTGCTATGTCACAGAATTTCCCTTTTTTAAATCTACATCCTATCCATTATTTCATTCATCTCCATCATTTTCTATGTTTTGTTTGAATATGCTTTCTTATCATGTGTTCTTTGTACGTGTCTTTCCTCCTCTCTTCTGTCATTCGTCCCCTCCTTGAACCTTCATCCATCCATTCCTCCATCTGTCAAACTCTTTAGCACCGCCATGTCCCCAGAACAGGGCTGCCATAAGCCTTTGCAGACTGCTGTGGTTCTACTGAACTCCAATAGTAAAATCTTACAGGGTTCAGGAGGACGTATCTCCTTCACAACCCTCTGCCTGGATGACCCACCATCCTTCAAGCACCTGAAAGCCCAGAACAGGGTGTCCTTTGGGACAGAATGGCTTTCGTTGCTCTGGCCCTCCACCTTCGATGGGACGCTGAAGTTTTCCCGCTCACTGAATGACATGGGCCAGCGTGTGGACAGCCTCTGTACCGGGCTGCACTTCATAGACCGGACTTATTCTGAAGGAGATATAAAACCTGAGTCACACAACAAGGGGTCAAAGACTCTCGACGGAGAAGCCGGCCCATTCCAACATCAGGCCTCGAACCACCCTCTTTACCCTCCACACACCCACACACACCCACATCTGGTTCCCTCTTTCACCAACAATTATAAATACCTCACCCCTGAACACTCTCACCAACCTCCCTTTACAGGTGTCCCTCCCCCACCTCCCCACAGCTCCAACGTGCTCCGCCTCTTCCTCCCCTTCTCCCGCTCCTCTACATCAGCCAGCCTGCAGTGCTCCGAGCTTGGCAGCTATGCTTCTCGTCTCCACATCGACAAATCGTTCAGCGTCATGACGGGTGGCGCCGAGCCTCCATTGGGGGGGGCAGAGGACATCTTGGGGGATGATGATGTTTTTGAGGTCCCACGTGAAAGGACAGGGGCTGGTCCGGGGCGTGACTGCCCAGGAAACGGTGCCACTGTGAGGGCCGCAGGCCAGCAGGGGTTGGCCCCGCTCTGCTACATGGATGAAGACAGCGACTTAGACCAGTTCTCATTCTTGGATCGGTGTTTATCACCCGCCCACTCTGAGAAAACCGGGTCGCTCACTCCAGGCCCACTCTCGCCCTATTCGCTGTCTGGAGACTGCTGCAGGTGGGTGATTGGTTCAATTGTCAGTCATGGATTGTGCCCCCCAGCTTTCCCAATGAAGTGGTAGACTCCTCCTGGCTCCTGCTCACCCCTGTGATGTGGCGTGGTAGAGTCCTACTCACCCCTCTGCCATCTCCGTGGTAGCATCCCATAAAACCATTTGGCTGGATCCTGCCCACCCTTTTTGTCATGGTAGAGTCCTGACCACCCCTCTGTGTGAAGTCCTTTGGTCTTGCCCATTACCATCTTGGTACTGTAGAGAGCTTTCGATGGACACCCTTGCCAACATGTCTTTTTTCAGCTCCCCCAGTGGAGCAAGCGAAAGAACATAAAGACATCATCCATACATTACTCTAAAGCTTTCTTGTGTCTACTCCCATTCCATCAGACAGCCTCACATTAGGATCCATCAACAAGGTCAAACTAGCGCTACTTCAGCGTAATGCCTTTTTAAGCACAGAAGCGATAAACATTATTACAGTAACTGAATAAATGAGGCGTTTGACATAGGGCAAATTAACCAGCTCAGTGTGCTGTGTTGTGACCGCTAGATAATGATGGAACGGTCAGTCAAACTGTGCTCTTCCCCAAGGCACAGAGACATACAAACATACTAAATTGCTGCCCCAGGTCAGGTGAGGTATTCTTAGATGGAGAAATATGTGAGCTCTCCCGGACTAACTAAATGTCAAGGATCAACAGAAAGATTATCAGCTTCTAATAGCTTCATGAAACACACATGTTAAGTCAGGTCAATGGCAGGTGGCTCAGAGCTAGGCTTAACCCGTGTGCAGAGTGTCAGCTATGCAGGAGAGCTAAGGAAAATCCTGCGTGAGGGTGCTTTATTCTTGCAAAATAGGATTTCCGCGATTATCCATCTGACAATCCACAGGGATAAAAGACTTGATGACAGGGTCGACTCAGACAGAGGTGGTCAGGGTTAAGAGGGCATAACAGAACGAGTGATACGGTACACAGAGGGAGAGAAATAAAGAGGCGCCCTGTCAGTCTGGGCTCAAGTGATGGTTGCTACATAATATCATGTTGTCGTTTTAGACATCTGTACCTGTTCTGTCTGCTATATTCTCCACCCTGTCTGCCAGCCTAATGACAGGCTTTCTGACACATTATTGAAGTGGCTCTTCTCAAGTAAATCAGAGTGAAAAGTGGAAATGATCAGTAATCAAGCCAATGCAAATATGTTGTGGTTCTGAAGTGCAAATGGGAACTTGATACAGCTGATCAATGTCGACGGATTTATTACGGATGCGCCGCTCACAGCAGAGAACACAGGGAAGGGCTTTTTAATTTGAATGAACACAGCACACAGAGATAAGGAAACATTTGACAGATCGTAGGAGACAAGGAGAGGAGGTAGCAGAAGTTAGAGCACCTGACCAGTGACTGACAGGTTGCTAGTTCGAGTCCTTTAACCGGAAAAATGAACCATCTGTTCTTCTGACTTTGATGAAGAGACAGTTAATGTTATTTTTCTCTCTGGAAAAAGAACATCTGCTAAATGAGAAACATGCTTATAGAGTGGTGAGGACCAAACCCTAAACTTCTAGCTACACCACAGTGAGCCAGGCCAGCTAGCAGTATGTTCAGAAATACTGATCTTTTCTCTCGGTCTGGAAGAAGCTCTCTCTAACCTTTCTTGTCTTGTGAGACAGATTGAGCTCATCAATTTGATTTCCTCAGTGCTCAGCCTCATACAGACATCACCTACCCCAGAAATAAGCAGCTGTTTGTCTTTTTTGCTGGTGTTGTAATTTAATCTGGCGAGGTTTAGAGCTTGTTGCGTGTGCATATTCACCTAATGGTCATGACCCAGACCTTTGGCACTCTTTGTTTCAACTAGTTTTTTTAACTCTACTATTCTCTCCATCCCTCTTCTCTCATCTCTCTTCCCTCCATCGCTTCACTCATCTTTCCATCTGTTTCTCCATCTGTGTCTATCTTCTTTTCTTTCCGCCTGTTGGTACTGGTTGTTTTTCTTCTGACTAATTACCATAAAAAAATGCCTTTTTAAATGTTTTTCAGTGCACTGTGGCTTCTTGACATTGTGGCTTCAATGACAACTAAGACGGTTTGTCAGTAAAGTACAATGACAGCTCATCGTCAAGCTTCACTTGGCCTTAAGTATAATCTCTTTGCAATAGCTGATCGAACAGATAAATCTATTTTCAATCTACACTGATCAGCCATAACATTATGACCATGCCTAATATTGTGTATGTTCCCGTTTAGCTGCCAAAACAGCTACCCCATATGCAACAAACTGCAATGCACTGTGTACTAACACCTTTCTATGAGAACCAGCATTCACCTTTTCAGCAATTTGAGCTACAGTAGCTCGTCTGTCGGATCGGAACACACGGGCCAGCTTTTTATCCCCACATGCATTAATGAGCCTTGGTCACCCATGACCCTGTCGCCGGTTCAGTGCATTTCCTTCCTTTGACCACTTTTGATAGGTACTGACCACTGCAGACCGGGAACACCCCACAAGAGCTGCAGTTTTGGAGATGCTCTGACCCAGTCGTCTAGCCATCACGATGTGGCCCTTGTAAAAGTCTCAAACCCTTATGCTTGCCCATTTTTCCTGCTTCTAACACAGCAACTTTAAGGGACAAAATATTTGCTTTCTGCCTTATATGAAAAATTGGCAAAATTGGCAAAATTGTCATGGCTAGACGACTGGGTGTGTGTGTCCATGTAGTTTTTTCAGCAGAAACTAATCCCATCCTCCTTTCTCTTGGCCACTCTTTTTTTAAACTTTCTTTCTCAACATTTCATTCCAATATCCCCAAAAACCCTTTAATTGCATTCACACTGCTGTTTTATCAAAAACCAGCAATAGGATAGGCTGTACTTGTGCAGGGTGAGACAGGAACCAAAGTTTATGACAATTTCTGATGCTACCTGAATTATACCCAAATCCTAATTTTGTTCATATTTTCAAACTTGCATGCCCAGGTCATCATTGTAAAATCAAATTGATAAATACAAAAATAAACACGGTAGTAACATGTTATATATACCATACATTGTGTTTGCATTATGCTTATGGTTATTTACTGTATAGACAGATATACTTTGACAGATATACTTTTAATTAAATATTTTTTTAAAGCACGGTGGTGATGCAGGTAGACTAGTGGTGGAGTATCTGACTATTAAATCAAATCCTGGACTGTCAAATAATGTGTTGTTCCATCCCTAAAAAAGGCAAGGTAAAACAACATTACAAAAAATGATACTGCAACATTACCACCTGTCAATATTTGTAGACGATAGAATATTTATAGGATTTACAGCAGATGGTTTTCCTGCGACGATGCAAACCTGTAAGATATCCTATGTCTGATGGTCTTTGAAAATGATAAGGAACAGCAGATGAACAACAGTATATAATATACATATACTAATCTTTAAAAGTGACAGAAAGCGATTGTGGAGAAGGAAGAACAGGAGTGTTTTAACATTTGTCACCTTTAAATATAAAGGAACAGAGTGTGTATTCTTAGTTAATGAGATGTATGTATGCTCAGAATTTTCTATAGAAATGTGTGCATATGCGGTGGTGTTTTCATTTGAACACAATGACTGAAATAACATAAAGGTATCAGTAGTTTTTGCCATATACTGAACCATTTCTGTATTGTGTTCATGTTAACATCTTCTTCACCTGGCAAGTTGTCCGCTTTACATACTGTAGTAAACAAGAGCAGTTTACATTTTCTATGTGATCACTATGTCTTGCTACGTTTAATAAGACTGCAACGTTGTTGTCGTGTAACAAGTGAGTTGAGACTGTGGAGTTGTGTCTGTATTCTTACCACCAGGGGCACTGTTTGTGGATAACCGTGCGAGTAGTTGTCTGGTATGTTGTGTTGGTTTACCTTCTTGTTTTTTCCATGGCTGTAGGATCTGCCATTGTGAAGGAGATGATGAGAGCCCTCTGATAACACCATGCCACTGTACGGGCAGCCTGCGCTTCGTCCACCAGGGGTGCCTGCAGCAGTGGATCAAATCCTCAGACACGCGTTGTTGTGAACTCTGCAAGTACGAGTTCATCATGCAGACAAAGCTTAAACCGCTGCGCAAGGTAAAACATAGCTCATTTTAATTAGGAATGTTGATTATTTGAATGAAAGCCGTTAAATAAAGTCAATTCACTTAATAATCCTCTCAAAGGTGGTTAAACACAGTTACGCACACAAACATACACACACTAAGACTTATCATGAGCCTGAAATATATGTTCCCTCTGCCTACACTAATCCAAAGATTTATCCTAACCCTAACATTAACCTAATGATAGCATTCCATGGGAGGATGTTTTTCACTTGGTCCCCACATGTACACAGAGATGAACCACACACACATTCTGCATTATTTCTGGTAAGGTAAATTCAGGTCTTGCAATATAGTCAAACATCTATCTCTGAAAGGACCCTGGGTCAATCAGCACTCAGGGAGCTATGGCAACCAGGCCAAATACTCAGTCCTATTTTTCTGCTTTTCTCTTCCTGTAATGGTTATATATACACACACACACACACACACACACACACACACACACACACACACACACATTGATGCTGGGTTAGTTTAGGACAGTACCATGGAAACCAGGTCAAACTGTCCTCCATCTTCATTATCATCTATCTGTCCTTTGCTCTGTTCTCCTCATCAGTGTTTCTTAATACCCAGGGGTTCATAAGCAGGCATCATGTTAGTGTCTGCCATAGCGCTACACAAATGATTCGACGAGGTCTGTGCTGTTAGGAAACAATGCTAGGAACAGTGGATTGGCAGGGTGTTATACTTCTCCCTGCTCCTGCTCTTCTTGCTCCTCCTCTTCCTGCTCCTTCTCTTCCTGCTTCTACTTTTCCTGCTCCTCTTCCTGCTCCTTATAATCCTCTTCCTGCTCCTCCTCTTGCTCCTTTTCTTCCTGCTCATTCATTTCCTGCTCCTTCTCTTGTCTTTCTCTTCCTGCTCCTCCTTCTTTTTCATTTTCAACTTGCTTCTCCTATTCCTGCTCCTCTTCCTGCTTCTCCTCTTTCTACTCCTTTTCCTGCTCCTCTTCCTACTCCTTCTCTTCCTGTTCCTCCGCTTGCTCCTTCTCTTCCTGCTCTTTCTTTTCCTGCTTCTTCTCTTGCTTTTCCTCTTCCTGCTCTTTCTCTTCCTGCTCTTCCTCTTTCTCCTGCTCATCTTCTGCTCCTTGTCCTCTTTTTGTTTCTTCTCTTCCTGCTGCATCCCTTCTTGCTCCTCCTCTTCCTGCTTCTCCTCTTCCTGCTCCTTCTCTTCCTGCACCTTTTCTTCCACATCTTCTTGCACCTTCTCTTTCTGCTCCTCTTCCTGCTCCACCTCTTACCGCTCCTTTTGTTCCTACTCCTCCTTCCGCTCTACCTATTCCTGCTCACTCTTTTCCTACTCCTCCTCTCCCTACTCCTCCTCTTCCCACTCCACCTCTTCCTGCTCCTTCTTTTCCTGCTCCTTCTTTTCCTGCTCCTTTTCTCCCTGCTCCTTCTGTCTTACCTGCTCACCTCCCTTTTCTCAGTTCCTCAAAGAATTTCTAAAAAACTAAGTGGCCATTGGCCTTCCATTTCATGCTTGTTATCCTCGTTAAGGATGAAACTGCATCTCAACATCTGTGAAGGTTATTGAGAGATTGCTACAGATGTGTGGATTTGTAATGTAGCACACAACATGTATTTGGCATTAGCCATTGATTTCACTGGGTTTCATGGATGAATAAAGGCTCCAGTGTGTGGGTGTGTGAGAGGCCTAACGATGTGGTTGAGTAAGACTGGACAGCTGATAAATAGTTAAGCAGCGTCCGTGTGTAACTGAATGAGCTAAATCACACGGACTGAGTGATGGTCATCAAATATTTAGCCCTCACTTTAAGCAGCCCCTGAAGAGAACAACACAGCACGTTCTGCCAGACTGTCCATTGAAAGTCAATCGTCCAAACCCTGGCCAGGAGACCACAATGGAGTCTGTGTGTGCAAAACTTGTGCGTGCAACCTTTTTGCCCCCCCCCCCCACCCCCACTCATTTGTTTTACTCTAATGCTAATTCCACTCTCTCCCCTGCCAGTGGGAGAAGCTCCAGATGACATCCAGTGAGAGGAGGAAGATCATGTGTTCCGTGACGTTCCACATCATCGCCATCACCTGCGTGGTGTGGTCCCTGTACGTGCTCATCGACCGCACGGCCGACGAGATCAGAGCAGGTCAGCGCACTCACGCGGCATTCAATACCAAACACAACACAGTGTTCAGCTCTACAACATGACACACATTTAGGTCAGGGCCACTCGTTAAGATTTATATCAGGGCTGCTGAACCCACTTCCTGTAGATCCAGCGTCCTGTATGTTTTGTTCTAACAATTAGCTGAATGGAATGGTAAACCAGATTGGTTACACCTGGGATTGGAGAGAAGATGTCCAGGAACAGGGTTGGGCAGCCTGATTTACATCTTTCTTCATTATGATAGATAGTCATTGTCGTTTTGATCCCATCTGTAATAAGTCAGTATCTAGTGATTTTGTCAAGTTATTTGGTCTGTACTGTCTGCATGCCTCAAAACAGTTAGGATTATTGGTCTGGGTCTATTAAAATGTAATTGTAAAGCTGAGTGTGTGGGGTAACAGTATAGGACAGTTTCTGTTTCAGATATTAGTATATACAGACTAGTCAATCATCTCTTCTTCATATTCTGTCTTTCTATCTCTACCCTCTGTCTTTTTATGTGTACATCACTGGTAATACATTGTAATGATAATCTCTTCACCATGCAGCCGGAAGGATTCCAGGTAAATGTTTTACCTTTGACCTTTAACCCTGTTTTTGTCACTTCCTGTGAGAATGGACTCTGGTATGTTGGGGTTTTCCCGGTTAATCTTTCTTGGATTCATTTCATCCTCACTTTTTCCATTTCAAATAATCCACCCTGTGACATATGGTTCTTTAAAGATGAATGCACTAACAGATAAGAGCTTTAGCTAAACAACTGATATGTCAACTGCGAAATGTTCTTAAAACGCATTCAAAGCCACAGTGGAGAGACTTGACCCTCAGATATGTTTGTGAAAATGGTGAGGAGATAGCAAACAAATATCTACATGTTAGGCAAGACAACACTTTTGGTTCCTACTCTTACTCACTACTTGTCCCTCTCTCACCTTAACTCCTGCTCTCTACCTGCCTAAACTGATCTGTCCATTTCATCATTCTTTACCTTAAAGACTGATTGCAACATCTGCATTCTAGATACTCATAAATCTGTCTCTGACCGTTTGCATTGTATTTTACCTGTGTCTCTGCTTCCTCTCTCACTCTCTCTCTCCGCCCTTAGGTATCCTGGAGTGGCCATTCTGGACCAAGTTGGTAGTGGTGGCCATAGGCTTCACGGGCGGCCTGGTGTTCATGTACGTGCAGTGTAAAGTCTACATACAGCTGTGGCGTAGACTGAAAGCCTACAACCGTGTGATCTACGTCCAGAACCGCCCGGAGACGTGTAAAAAGCAGATGTTGGAGAAACCCCTCCTGCTGGAGCCCAGTGTGGACTACAAAGAGGCTCTGGCCCCGACCCAATCAGACACTAACTCGTCCCAGTACACTGAGACAGAGGACTACAGTATGGAAGTGCTCCATGTCTGACCAATGTACTGACACACTGAGGGATCATCACATGCACACGTCATGTCTGGGCAACATATACAGTACACACATTCAAGCACACAGAGTGAAGCACACACACAGACATAAGACTATATTTTCGGGTTCTTCTAAAGCAGGTGGATGAACCTTGCCCGACCTTGTCCCCACAGTCTAAGATAGTTTTAGGGGAAAGGGACCAACATCCCCTCTCCCAGGACTAAATGTCCTCCACTCGGGACCCAAAGAACCCCTAGACCACTTACACACACCCCCAGCTTGCACATTTTATTATTTGGAAGTTGTGTGAGGGAAACCAAGAGTTCCTGACTGGAAAAACTGAGTTGTTGTTTTGTAATTTTAAGAAAAGATGTAAAATGTTTCCTGTCATGGAAATGTAATTTTTAGGTTTCACGAGGGTTGTGAGATTGTTTCATTCTGGTTCCATGGAAGTTTTTTTGGAAGTTCTGTGCTAGCTGGGACACAAACGCACATCTGGGGTACAGGATGGACACAGAGAACTCACCTGGCTCCAGAGGTTTCTGTGTTTCTTTTGCGTTTTTTTGTTTGTTTGTTTGTTTTCTTGTTCGGTCAACTTGTCTTACTCTGTCTGTCTCCTGGGCTAAACCATCATGCAACAGCATTTAGCACCACCGGATCTTTGGAACGTTCTAGAACATTCTGGAACACTGAACATTCCAGCTACTGCCACCACACTGCTGTTGTCTTCACAACCACATCTCTGGGTTTGAGTCTGTACTGTTTCAACTGGATCTGACCGGATCTGACCGAATCTTACCATGCATTGAAGCACTTTTTAGTTCCCAACCAATACCCCTCAACCCTTTTCTCATTTAAAATGAATTATGTTTTTTATATTGTATCTCAGCAATCAGAGGACATTCTAAGGACAATAAGTTGCATTTCCATTAAAGGTTTTTGAGAGAACATTCTAGGAATATAAAAATGGCATTAACCTCTGAATTAAAAGGACATTTACTACATACAGGTCACTGTCTGATCACTATATTCAATGATTTAATATATGTCCACTAGAGAATGTTTGAAATACGTTTGTACTTGGTTCTGATATCTTGGGACTTGACAAAATCTGTACAAGACCCTGACACAATGTGAAGACTTTAATGAACCATTTTGTGATGTTCCAGGGCTATCCCAAGGACAAATTTTGGTTTGCCAGGATGTGTGGGAAACTAAAGAATGAAACAGAAAGCAGTCTCTTGTTTTATATTTGACATTTCTGTCCAACACACAGGCCCATTACAGATGGCCTCCCTTGGATAAAAAAATAAATAGAAAAGGGCAATGAATGATAATGTTGTAAAGTCAATCCTGCCGAAAATATCCCACTTTTTACAAAAAACGAATTGTGCTAAATTATGCCTTTTGGTTACTGATGTTTTTCTTTAGTTTGGGTTAACAAAACGTTGATACAACCAAAACAAAATGTTGAGATCACCAAATCCAGCTACCCACCTTACATTACCTCCCACTATTGTGTGAATTCTGAAGGCGCTGAGAAGAATGTAACGTTTTTAAAACCATTTTCTACCAACCATGCAGTCAAAGGATATTGCTAGATAATCTCCCATGTCAGTCAGCATCATAAAATGACCTTTGGAAATTCAACCCAGTCATGTTATTTTCTATTGTGCAAATGATACAGTACTTATTGTATTCCATGTGCAGTTTGAATAATAGTAATAGTAATAATCTGTTGTTAATTATGTTTGTGTAATTATTGGTTCTATGATGCCTTCAGGAAGCTACCGCCTGCTATATATAGACATTTCTTTCCTCTGAGCCACTTCACTCCCGCAGGCAATGTTGTTGACTTCTCTGATTACGCTGATAACGATAATGCTGACTGATAATGCAGAAGGGATTATTAAAATTGTAATTTACAAAAGATTATATTAATATGATTATGGGCTGTTTATTTTCATCAGATGGTGTTCTAGAATATGGGATACTGATCCAGAGGCTGGACGAGATAGGAAACACTACAGCCGATTATTTATTATTATTATTTTAACCAGTGGCCTTGTGATACAGTACTAAGCCAAATATTAATATCAGTTTCCTTATGAGACAATTTTATGCCATTTCTAAGATTGAGTTGTTTATACTGTGGCATTTAACCAACATTCTTAATGATACATTATCATGAACGTATAACTGTAGCACATTATTAACATACAGTACATTATCAGCTTCATAGTGTACTTAACAGTAATTCAGTAAGTCTGCTTTGCGGCGCACAATCAAAATTGCCTTTACTTGCCAAGTCCTTTGAGACACATACCCGCACCTCATTGTAGGTTGCTCTGGATAGGAGCATCTGTTAAATGACTGAAATGTAAAAATGTAAACAGAATTAAAGTCAACATTTATATAAAATAAAAAAGTGGAGCATTTGCAGTGAAAGGCTGTGAGGAAAAATATATCAATCTGATATATACCGTAGTATTGCTGACATTAAGCAGTGTTTATTTTGGCTACTGTTTAATTCTTAGTAAATATTTTATCAGTATACTAAAATCCGGATGAAATTCATGATGTAAAAAGCAGTTTTATTCTGTGCATAATGAGCAGGTAGCCTAAATTTGCAGTTTTTCATAAAACATGAAATTACAACATTTGACTGTCATTTAAATCTACAGTTTTACTAATTGCTTTCTTCCAAAAAATATAATTGTTTAGTTACCCTTTTAGTTTCATTATGTGCTCAATCAGATGTCCAACCACAGAAGACATGTTGTCCAAAATTATAGTATTAATTATATTATGTTTTTAATTATATAATTTTTTAGTGATTCAAAAGTTATATTATTTTTATTTATTTCACCTTCATTTTACAGATTCTCATTTGCAAATGTGACCTGGCCAAGATAGTGCAAAATGGTACAAAAAGTCAACATAAAGTGTAAATTTAAATATACAATGTCTAAAATAAAGAAACAATCAGCCAAAATTAACAGTACACCTGTTGCACAGTCAAGAATGCCACTTATGGTACTTCAAAAAGCAATATCAAGACCTATCTCACCAGTTGTTATTTCTTATTAGACTAAAATGTACAGTATCATTATTAATCACATCTGGCATAACGGCATTTTAACTATGAACTTTTTCAGTTTCAGTCCTACCTCAGAAGGCAGAGAAAGCAGAGGTAGGAGTCGAATACATTGTCCATCTGGATAGAAAAATACTGTACTGCTAACAAATACGTATTGGAGCTTTCAACAGTGTAATGTGGATATGTGAACAACTGGGTTGCTATCCAGTGTTTAGAGTAAGAAGGTAAAAGTCTAATTTGGAGGGCTGTGGCTTCCTCAAGGCAAAACGGTTTTGGGTTTACAGTCTTGTGAGTGCTTTTGTATCTGTGGGAGAACTGCATTGCCAGGGTCCTCTCTGGCCTTTTGAAGCCAGTCCAGCAAACACCCGTATTTAAAATCAGTGGCTTTGGCACCAGTGTCAACATAGATATGTTGAAAACCGACCAATTAGATATGACACTACTGTACTAGGAAGACAAAACTAAATTCTGCATCTGTATTTCCTGTAATGTAATTGGTCTATTTGGTAAAGCCAATATTAGAGTTGTTATGCGGCCTCATACACAGGTATATGTATATACATATACATGAATACATAAGTATGCATTAATACATATTATTAATGTATTATATTGTCTCTGGACCCACACTGTCCCTATGCACGGTGTACATTTTAGGACACCATTGTACAGTCCCTAAGAGATGCTCTGTACTATTAGACAGAAAAAGTGCAATTACCTTAGTTTACCTGGTAAATTCTCCAGAACTGTTGCTTTTTCTCATCCAGATCTTCACTCTCTAGAAACCTGATGAATATTTCAGAAATGTCTTTTTTGTGGCACATATAAAGAGACACACCACATTTGATTTGTTTTCATCAAAAGAGACCCCTTCAAATTGTGATTTTATGCAACTAACATGACAAAGTCCACTTATATTGTATCTTTTTCTCTACACAGGTATAATTTTTGTTAGGGACATTATTCTTTGATAGGGCTATATCTGTGAATACAGATATAATTCACTTCCATCTAAATATATTTTTTTCCAGACCCGTGTCAGAATCCCTAACCACTTGCCGCCCCTGATTATTGACAAGTAAAATGTAACCTATTTTCAATAAAACTGGCTCTTATAATGCATATTTTGAGAGCAGAGACCATGAACATTCATGGACCCAAGATGTGTGATGCAGGACATTGACTGTCCTGTTACAAGTTACAAACATTTTCCACAGTAAGTATGTAAATTCCACAGTTATTCCCCAAAACCAGAGAATCATGTGAATGTTTACTGGGATTTTGCAATTCTGATTTATAGGGAAACATATTATTTTTACGGATAACTTTTAGCTGTGAGGAACAAAATATAACTCAAGCAGCCATTTCATAAGTAATATAGTTCCTCCCCCGCTCTTAGTAATAATTATAATAATAATTATTGACCCTGATATGCTGAGAAAGTATTACTTGCATAAAACTGCAGTGCTTTACTAATGACTTGAACATATATGACTGTTTCGCTCCTTCAAATATCATTCCACACGTTTGTCTGTGAATTTACTTTTAAATAGTACACGTAAAGAATTTTGGTAAGAAGTACTTATGTTTTTAAAATAAAATATTGATGTGTTTTAATTTGTCGAAGTACATTTTGTTTAATGTTTGAACAACGTATATAGAATGAAAAACAAAACAAATAAAAATGAAGAAAACTGAAATGGTTTGCTAATGTTTTACATTTTCGTCATTTAGCAGACACTCTTATTTAGAGATACTTACAGTAATAAGTAAACCACTTAGGGTAAACTCAAGAGCCAGCAACATTCTGACTACAAATGTGACTTCCTAACCACTGAGCCATTTAAGTAGCAGCTATTAGATACAGTATTCCTTTCTTTATACTTTCTGAAGCAGTGTTTCTCAAATGGGGTAGGTGTACCCCTAGAGGTACTTTGGAGTACTGCAGGGGGTACATGAAATTTGAGCAAAAATGAAAATTTAAGAATATGTCATGCATAATTCCTAAAATAATTATACTATAATAATGAATTAATTAAGTGATGGATTATTATTATTTTTTGTTTAAAATAGGTTGTTGTTTAGTGAATCTATCACTGCCGGCGCTGTATTGTACCTCTTTATTTAGACTTTTCTTTTCTACCAAAAATGTTTTGCGCTGGTCAGTGGGTACTTGGCGCTTGTCAGGGGTACTTTATTTCAAAAGGCAATTCAAAGGGGGTACAATATTGAAAAAAGTTTGAGAAACACTGTTCTAAAGGATACACATGCTGTTTCCATTAATTGATGCTAAAATAGTCAGACAATGGATTTCCAGAACAAGATGTTTATTCCCAAGAATGGTTTGCCAGGTACAAGATTACAGCAGTAGAATGCTCAAAAGAAAATACAAATACAGCTAATCAGGGAAAAGATAACAGCAATGATTCTCTCAAAATAGCTTACATATTGTACATGGAGGTGTATACCCAAAACACTTCCAAATTGGCCTTAAGCTGATTTGTCTTCACGTCATTAGCATATGTAGAAGACCTAAAATTCACTTATTAGGTGTTGAATTCCAGCTCACAAACTTTGATATCAAGCTCTGGGTTACAGTAAAAAAATATCAAAATTCATACAATCACACTGTAACCTAGTTAAAAATGCTAAATAATATTAAATATAAATGTCACAAAGGCTTTCTTTTTTCTCATATTCTTTAGCTCAATACAGAAAGATGATATAAATTATAAAATGCTTAATTCCATGCTTATAGTGAGTTAATCCTGAATAGTTACAAAGGTATCGCCAATGTGACCATCTGCCCGGAGCGAAAGAACAAATGATCATGCCTAGGGAAACTAACAAGTTATCATTTCAGGCCTAGGGAAACTAGCAAGTTATCATTTCAGGCCTAGGGAAACTAGCAAGTTATCATTTCAGGCCTAGGGAAACTAACAAGTTATCATTTCAGGCCTAGGGAAACTAACAAGTTATCATTTCAGGCCTAGGGAAACTAACAAGTTATCATTTCAGGCCTAGGGAAACTAACAAGTTATCATTTCAGGCCTAGGGAAACTAACTAGTTATCATTTCAGGCCTAGGGAAACTAACAAGTTATCATTTCAGGTCTAGGGGAACTATGAAGTGGCTACAGACAAACACGCCAAAGCAGCTTGTTGTTTTTTAGCACATATAATTGGGTGAGGAATTGGGTGTGTGCTGTTATGTGTAATGTAGGCAGCTTGATATTTTCAACTCTTAATTTTAAGGCTGCCTTCGACTCCTCCCTTCACTTTTAATGTAAAAAATATTCTTACCATATTATAGAAATTAGAAAATTAAAATTTGGAGAATTTTTACCAAACATCAATGTTTAGCTAACAAAAAGTTGAATGGCAGTAAGAATGCTTACCAGGGCAGTTATGGGTAAATAAAGCACACGGTTTGACGAAACAAATTATTGTTCTTAATACAGCAGATAACCAGTATATCCCTCTTTCTCTCACTTCCTCTCTACACTTCCCTCGTTTCCTTTCTGTCCCTCTCAGACAGCCACACTGTTCGGGACCCTGTCTGGAGAAAAGTAATAGTATGGTAGTTTCTTTCCTTCGTTGCGGGTCTTGATGACTCTGGTGATTTCTGCTAGTCTCTTCCTGAAAGCCTCCATGGCATCTTTCACTCGCTTCTCTATAAAATGCTCATCAGGATACATCCCCAGGAAGAGCTGATGAAGAAAAAGATTTCAACATGTAGAACCAAGGCAGTGTGGGTCCTTCTTGTCTTACACAATTACCAAAATCCCAGGGAGGATGATAAAGCAAGAGCACTTCTAAAATATTTGTGTGTGTGTACCTCATTCTCCTGGAACTGACTTAGTGCCCAGACGGCCCCCAGATGCCAGCAGGAGCGACCACGGTCAGGGAGACTTTCGATTATGAACTTCACGTTGACCACCCCTTTCTTAGTGGGAGGGGGCTTACGCATGGTGGGGGGTGCATTGGGGATCCACGAGCACCAGTCATACTGAAATATATCCAGTAGACAGACATACGGAAATATTATACGTCTGCCGAGGTGCAGAAAGTTACACATGAATTACACAACAAAAATAATAAATACAGGAATACAGTGTGCAGATCTTTAGAATAAACAATGAAGAATTTGTACAGTGCAACAAATATAGAGCATATAGAGGTAGATAAATGGTAAGTAAAGTGGCGTGGCAGTATACTATACAGTCAGTGGAAAATTAGGGTCTGAGATATAGAGAGGTAGAGTTATCGGAATACAAAGTGGCAGTGCAGAAATAACACTATGGTGGCCAAGGCTGTAGGAAAGGGAGTGGGCAAAACATACAAAGACAGCTGTGTGGTTGAGTGTGCAAAATGCATAAATGCCCAAAGAGAGCGGGTGGAGTCAACAAAAATATACACTGAACAAAAATATAAATGCAACACTTTTGTTTTTGCCCCCATTTATCATGAGCTGAACTCAAAGATCTAAGACTCACAAACAATTCAGTAGGCTGCGGAGCTGGCCGTGGTGATGAATCCACCTGTTGTTGCTTTAAATCACTGTATGGGAGTTGTCAGTTTTGCTCCCTCAACTTGCGACATCTGTGGCATTGTGCTGTGAAACTGCACATTTTAGAGTGGCCTTTTACTGTGGCCAGCCTAAGGCACACCTGCGCAATAATCATGCTGTCTAATCAGCATTATGATATGCCACACCTGTGAGGTAGATGGATTATTTTGACAAAGGAGAAGTGCTCACTAACACAGATTTAGACAGATTTGTGAACAATATTTGAGAGAAATAGGCCTTTTGTGTACATAGAAAAAGTCTTAGAACTTTGAGTTCAGCTTATGATAAATCGGGGCAAAAACAAAAGTGTTGCGTTTATATTATTGTTCAGTGTACATTGGTCTGACAGTAGATTTGAGATTTGTAGTTAGAGGGACAGTGGGTATGAGCTTTAAGGATTTTTGCGTACGTTCCAAACATTAGCAGCGGAAAACTGAAAGGAGAGGCGGCCGAAGGAGGTGCAGGCATTTGCGGCAATCAGAGAGATTCACCTGCTTGAATGCAGATTAAGAGTTGGTGATGCTCTGGATGTTAATGTGATTAGGTAAGGAGAGGTTTTGCCTAGTAAAGACTTGTAAATAAGATGATACCAGTGTGTTTGTCGCCGGGTGTTTAGTGAAGGCCATCCGATAAGTGTGTAGAGGTTGCAGTGATGGGTGTTATATGGAGCACTGGTGACAAAGCGGATGGCGCTGTGGTATAAAACATCTAATTTCCTAAGAAGAGAGTTTGAGGCGGATCTGTAAATTACATCGACGAAGTCTAGTATTGGGAGGAGGGCCATTTTCACAAGGGCAAGTTTGGCAGGAGAAGTGAAGTAGGCTTTATTAGGGAATAGCAAGCCAATCCTTGATTTAATTTTGGAATGGATCTGGTTGATGTGGATCTGGAAGGAAAGTGAAGAGTCTAACCAGACCCCTAGGTATTTGTAGTTGTCTACATATTCCAAGACAGACCCGTCAAGTGTGGTGATGCTTGTTGGGCAGGCAGGTGCAGAGTGTGATCGGTTGAAGAGCATACATTTAGTTTCACTAGAATTTAAAATTAATTGGAGGCCACGGAAAGAATGTTGTATGTCCTGAACATGTTTATTTACAATGTCAAGAAAGACATTCCTAAAGAATGACAAGGCATCCTCTACTGATGTGATAAGGTTGATATCCTTCCAGGGTACCTGGGCTTGATCAATTAGAAAGTTCGCAGAAATGTTTTAGGGAGCGTTTGACAGTGATGAGGGGAGGCCTTTTAACTGCAGACCCATTACGGACGCTCATGTCCTGGCTGAAGGCAGCAGAGGTGTTTTTAGAGGGTATATAGTTAGGGCACTATCTATGAGTGCCCTTCTTGCAGATTTGAGGTTGTATCTGGTAAGTTCATTGATGATTTGCGTGAGATTGATAGCATCAAGTTTGGATAATATACTGGTTGAGGCATTAAGCATCTCCCATTTTAAGTCACCTAACAGTAAGAACTCAGAAGATAAATGGGGTCTATGACAGGTGGGTAAACTTATTTTTAGAAAAGTGGATTTTAAGTAAAACTCAAACTCTTTGACACAGACCTGGATAGGATAATATTGCACAGCATGGTCTGTCTACAATAGAGTAGTAGTTCTGTCTTGATGGTAAATATTGTAGATAAGGATTGATAATTCTGAATTTTTGGTGGACGTCCTGAGCCAGGATATCAGGGTGGGCTGAATGTGCAAGAGCAGTGAATAGATCAATTTTAGGAAGGTTTCTGATGTTAATATGCTGTATCCTTGTGATGATTGTAGCAGCTAATAGAGGCTAGCTGATGTCTGTCAGGGGTCATGGAATATAGCAAAAATTGAGATAATTCAGGTCGAACAGTTTGAGGCAGGCCACTGGAGAATATGCATGGAAATTGTTAGACAGACATACAGAAATACACCCAGTAGACAGACATACAGAAATACACCCAGTAGTCTAACATACTGAAATACACCCAGTAGACAGACACATTGAAATACACCCAGCAGACAGACATACTGAAATACATCCAGTAGACAGACACACTGAAATACACCCAGCAGATGGACATACTAAAATACATCCAGTAGACAGACATACTGAAATACACCCAGTAGACAGACATACAGAAATACACCCAGTAGTCTAAAATACTGAAATACACCCAGTAGTCTAAAATACTGAAATACACCCAGTAGACAGACATACTGAAATACACCCAGTAGACAGACATACAGAAATACACCCAGTAGTCTAACATACTGAAATACACCCAGTAGACAGACACATTAAAATACACCCAGCAGACAGACATACTGAAATACATCCAGTAGACAGACATACTGAAATACACCCAGTAGTCTAACATACTGAAATACATCCAGTAGACAGACACACTGAAATACACCCAGCAGATGGACATACTAAAATACATCCAGTAGACAGACATACTGAAATACACCCACTAGACAGACACAAAACTAACCAGTCATACCTGTCCAAAGTTGACAGCAGCGTGGTGTGCAGAGGCAGTAAAGATGACAACAGTCAGGTACTCTTTAAGCTCCTCACGTGTCTTTAGGGACTTGGGAAACTCTGAAGAAACAGTTTCAACACAATCACCAGCAGGACTGGAATTTCCTCAAACACATTGTGCCGTTGTGGTCAAAGATTGCATGAAACAAAACATACATATATACATATATTTACACAGATGAAAGTGTAGAAAATATAAACGCTAGTGTAAAAACAGAGGGATGTGTGAAGAAACAGATGATAGTCTTAAAAACAGATAGAGGTTTATTTAATAAAAAAGATTGTTTAAATTCAGGTGGAGAAGTTAAAAAGGTGGAGATTTAAAAAACAAATGATAGTGTAAACATACAGATAGAGGTTTTAAAAACTATGATGATGGTATTAAAACACAGATGGAGGTTTAAAAAACACAGACGAAGGAGTAAAAAAACGATAGATAATAGTGTAAAACACACAGCTGGAGGTGTAAAGAAACCATAGATGAGTGTAAAAAACATAGATGGAGGTGTAAAAAAACTACAGATGATAGTGTAGAAAAATGTAAGTGATGAGGTAAAAACAGACAGAGGTGTACACTGAGACAACTATGTAAACTGGTTTGAGACTGAGACAACTATGTATTTTCTCTATACATTAAAACTACTTTGGAGTTTGAGCTGTATTTCATTAACCGATACAATATTGTGTATTTTTATATAAAATTATTTCGGAATTATTTTAAAAGTATCTTTGTATCCTCTAAACTCTTAGTCAGACTGCAGAGGCGTGATCATTTCTGGATGATCGGCTACATGAGACCTAGTGTAGGTTTGATGGTAAATCAATGTAATTACTAAAATATTTATTTGGAAGCTGTATGTAAATTTGGTAAAAGAATTGAAAATGTACTGGAAAAGAAAGCCAGTGCTGACAGTCTGATTCCCACAGGGTGGTAGTACAAAGAGTTCCACTCACAACTGTTAAATGATATTTTAATAACAGTGTCTAAAGTGTAGGTAGGTTGGTTTTCTGTTTTTGATTTCAAAGATTTTCCTGCAGAATTAAAAAATAGATGTCGATCGAGATATGAATAAAGTTTTTTATCTTTGTTTTAAATGTTCTTTAGAATTGTACACAGCTTTTTTCTTGTCACATAATTTGTCACATAAACAGAGGAAGAGGATTTTTGGTGCAACACAGGATGTACATTTTGAAACTAACAAGTCCAAATAGATACACAGTGTTTAGGCAATGCAAAACAGCTCTTGGAACTTGATTGGGGACCGTTGAAATACAAAAGGTCTGTCACACAGAACTGACTGGGCCTTTGAAGAGCAGTGTTGTTCAAACCACAATCTGACCAGAGCAACAGAAAAATACATTTCCCAACAGAAAGTATATGTTGTGTCCATGGTGAAAATGAAACATTTATTATGTGTCTCCATGGCCAGCACTGTCTTTCAACACAGTCGGTTGCAGTATTGGTTTGCATTTTATGGTCAGACTGTTTGTACCCACCGCAGCAGTCAAGGTCCTGCATCCCAAAGCTGCAGGCATCTTTCACAAATGCCTGGATCTCTTCATCCTCCTGTACGGTATCGTCAGTGGGGTAGTAGATATCCACCACGTCACTCACAAAACTAGGGAAACAGCCATTCAGAATGAGGGTTAAGTACCAAACGTGGAACACTCATTGCAGAAGGGAAAAGAAGTAAGAAGATAAGAAGTAAGCAAATAATTGGGGACGCCGGGCTTGCATTCTATTCTGGACCGGAGTGAATGGATCTTAATTGTGGATGGCGGTTTCGCATTACCGTCCAGACTGGGGGAAACGGAACGGTATCGCACAATGGGTTTGATGCACTACACACCATTCCATTCACTCCGGTCCCGAACAGAATGCGAGCCCGGCGTCCCCAATTAAGATCCACCGACCGCGGCTGGAACCTACCATCTACTGTATAAAGGCAAATGGTTCATGACATGACCAAAGTGTACTGGAAGCTCTATGGTTAGGAAGTAGGTTAAGAGAAAAACATGTAGACATCCAATGGATATCTACAGATTGGCACTGGCACAATTCAAAATTATACTGTATTACGTGGTCTAACTGAAATTAACTCCAAGCAAACAGAAAATTAGGACAGAATTGAAAAACAAAAGAAAAAAGAAAAGACGAAAAATATGAAATAAAAAAAGAAAATATGAACTTTCTACAATTCTATACTTATAGTATAATTCAAAGAAGAAGAATATTAATTAGAATTAGGATTCCAATAAAAGATATTCCCCTCATAATTCCCTGTGGATTAAATTGAAGCATAAAACCCAGGGAGTAGAAACAAATGTTTCTAATCTGGCAAACACCTCTATGTTGTTGTTTGAAGGGTTAATTTTAGGCAGTGTGCAAAAGTGGTTAAGATGAGGACTCAAATCAGATTTGAATCCTTATTATTCACAGGTTTAAGTTTCAATATGAGGCCCAGATGACCAGTGTAGGGGTTCAAATCTGAAATGCCCTCACATACTGTTCCCAGAAAATTGAACTTGAATAGAAGACCAAATGGTTAAGGTTAGGGTTCAAATATGATATCCCCCACCATTCTTTTCTCTGATGGTTAAGGTTAGGTAAACAGCCCAGGCAAGAACCATCAGGTTTCAAATGTGGTTAAGGTTAGGGTTAAGGTTAAATTTAGGGATACATTTAGGGTTCAGTATTTTGTTGGACAGCGTTCTGGTTTCTTCCTGGAGATTGGTCTGCTTGCCCTCATTCAATATGAAGCCATTGGACTGACACGGTGGAAAGACACACAGACCCTGATGACCTCTGACCTCTTGATGGCATCCCAGACTTTGTACCCATCGTCTCTGTAGTAGTAGTATGGAAGGCCTTCAGGGTCATCCATCCCGCGGGCCTTAATTGAGTCAGGGAAGCACAGAGACCTGAAGGTCATAGTCTTCATGGCCTTCTTGATCATCTCAACGTGACCTCCACCTCCCGTACCGTTGGCCTGAGGAGACATGAATAACACACATCAGCCCTCTCTGTCTCGTCCATGACCTCTGACCCTCACTGTTACCCACACACCCACCTTATCGAAGATGCCAAACTCACAGATGAGCTGCTCTCTGGCTTTGGTGTTGATGGCGATGGTGAAACGAATGTGAGGAACAAGCAACTGGAGAACAGGAAAAATAATAAATAAATAATCCAACATCTGTAGTTGTTATGTAGTTAATCAATCTATGAAGCACAAAATCAGCCTATCAATTCATGGATAAATCAGTCAATCGAATAATCAATTAAATGGGTATGTCCAGGTGCGTGTGGAGCTGGTGTACCTTAAAGGCAGGGTGCACGGCTGGCAGCTGTCTGAACATGGCCACCCCAAACACCTCAGACACCAAATGGGTCCTCAGCAAGTGGGTTATTGTCTGGTGGATATGAAAATCAGAAGAGCGAACCCAGATCTTAGCCAGCATCCAGTCATACTGATCATCACTGGGCAGGAAGATTGGGCTGTCCTCCCCTGGACTCTGAGACAGCTGGGAGGGAGGAGGAACAGTTTTTCTAGGTTAGCGGTGGAGTATGTAGTGTTTGTATGTTAGCAGTAGGGTATATAGTGATTGTAGGTGAGAAGTAGGGTATGTAGTGTTTGTCGGTTAACAGTAGGGTATGTAGGCTGGTAGTGTTTGTAGGTGAACATCATGGTATGTCATTTTTGTAGGTTAGCAGTAGGGTATGTAGTGTTTGTACTGTAGGTGAGCAGTAGGGTATGTAGTGTTTGTAGGTTAGCAGTAGTTTGTTGCATTTGTAAGTGAGTAGTAAGGTATTTAGCGTTTGTAGGTTAGCAGTAGGGTATGTAGGGTTTGTAGGTGAGCAATAAGGTTTGTAGGTTAAATGTAGGTTATGTAGTGTTTGTAGGTGAGCAGTAGGGTATGTAAAGTTTGTAAGTGACTAGTAGGCTATGTAGGGTTTGTTGGAGAACAGTAGGGTGTGTAGCATTTGTAGGTGAGCGGTAGGCTATGTAGTGTTTG
>JACXGM010003765.1:0-28821 GCA_016801145.1 Umbra pygmaea
CGCAGATGGCTCAGTGGGTAAGGAGTCAGACTTGTAGTCAGAAGTTTGCCAGTTCGATTCCCGACTGAGCCAAATGTCGTTGTGTCCTTGGGCAAGACACTTTACCCTAATTGCTCCCAGGTCGTTGCTGTAAATAAGAAATTGTTCTTAGTCAACTTACCTGGTTAAATAAAGGTTAAATTAAAAAATTAAAATTAAATTTGAATAAATACTGAACAACAAAGACGTGTGTGTTTAATGCAACAAAGTTGAATGAATTTACCTAAAATTCTAATTTTATAAATCAGTAGGAAAAGAAAATCTTTTTATTCTGTCTGACCCTCGGTATCGTAGTGCACTTATCTCGTTCACTCATGGAAACTGACTTCCAGTTTTCCAGCATCAATTTCATAGGTTGAAAGAAACAACAATATGCTAAAGCAACAGTAGGGTTTGGTATTTAAAAAAATGTCAGCTGACATTAACAAAGTCTGAAATCATGTTTTTCATCAAATATGTCGATATTTTGCCATGTTTGTATTTTAAAAAGTGAGTTGGTAGCTTTAGGGTTAAGACCTAGTTGTGCACATTCTTGTTTGGATGTAATGTCATCTAATTCTTCCAAATGAAACAATGGAGGTTTACTGAAATTAACACCAAAATCTGGTCCATAAATCACTGGGCTTAAAAGATGTACTTTTCCCATAAAGCCTGACTAAAAATAACATGCCTAATTAATAAATAAATTATTGTAATTATTCATACAAATGTGTACACCAATGCTCATTGAGGTATAGTTCAGTGTATTCAAAGGACTTCTCTCAATCCGGTAAAAAATGTGCTGGCTTGTGTGTTGAGTAAAGCAGCAGTGAGCTGAGAGCAGCTTACTGTAATAGCATTAGAATCTAGTTATTCTACTGTAACTGAAGCCCTGGGTATAGTACTGCATTGAGAAGGTAAGAACTGTCTAATTAGAGTGTAGGAGAGAGATTCTTCAAATTTAATCAGATCTGGGACACCAGGTGAGGGGACAACATAGAGAATGATAGATGCCACTAGTGGCCGAAAGGCTGTTTCTAGCATGGACATAGACATTTAAGCAGTGCTATAGATCTCATATGCCCCTTTTCCATTGACCACATCCAAAGCAAACTTTACTGCTCTGCACTGCCACAGACTGGCTGAGGTCAGTCAGGGTTGTGTTTCCATAATCGATCAGAGAATGATTTCCACATTTCAAGCGGTTTGTCAATTAGAGAGATTTTGCGCTAATTTACAAGGCATATACATTCGTGGTCAAAGGTTCTGAGAATGACACAACACAGTTTGCTGCTTCAGTGTTCTTAGATCTTTTTGTCAGTAGTTACTATGGTATACTGAAGTATAATTAAAAGCATTCCAAAAGTGTCAAAGGCTTTTATTGACAATTACGTTAAAGCTGCATTGTGTAAGAATTGCTCCCATCTAGTGGTGAAATTGTATATTGCAAGCAACTGAACCCCCTTGCATTATTATACTGTACCAGCAACGTGAACCTGGATATTTCTTTCAAAACAATAGCCCTCATTTCGATTCATTGCAATAATGATTGTTAATTCTCTACACAGCCCGTGAATTGTAACCAAATGCAATTGTATTGTGTGTAAAGAAACAATAAGAGCATGTGATAGCAAAAATAAAAAATTCAACATGTTTTATTAATAAAAGAAACAAATATGTTTAACACACAATTTGATTGAATAAATTCTCAGTGTCTCATGTGAAAACACAATTACATTTGAAAAACATTCACTAAGAGTCTGTTTTATTCCAACAGAATACCTATTTTAGCAAAACATGAACATGGACACTACCTATGCAATGAATAAACAATGATTATTGCAATGAACCAGGAGTGCTATTATTTTGAAACCGAAAATCTGAGTATGTGTTGCCAGGCGAACGTTCTTGCCTACTTTACAGCTTAAGCCAGTATCACACAGCACTGCAATTACATTTCCTCGAAATTAGGCATGATCTTACATCTTCAACAGACTGAAATTTGCCGGCAGTTGTGAGTAATCTCCCTCTGGCATTCGCGAAAGTCCGAGCTTGAATTTCCAGGTATATGTCCCTCTTTGGCTAATGTATTTTAAAGATGGAGGTCGCAATTCGAGCGGCACCATTGTATGTATTGTGAATGGAAGATTCTACACTTACAAAAATACTTTGATTAGTTTTATTGGAAGTAATTACACATGAATGAGCACATATTTTTGAAAGAACAAATGGGTTTTTGCTAAGAATCAATTTAAAAAAATACACAGTGTAGCTTTAAGTTTATGCCTAGAATCAGTATATGCAGGGTTGACCCTTCTTTTACAAGACCTCTGCAATCTGCCCTGGCATTCTGTCAAATAAATTCTGGGCCACATCCTGATTGATAGAAACGTATTCTTGCATGATCAATGCATGGAGAATTTTTGTCCACGCCCCTCTTGAGGATCGACCACACGTTCTCAATGGGATTAAGGTCTGGGGAGTTTCCTGGCCATGGACCCAAAATTTCTATGTTTTTTTCCTCAAGCCACTTATTTATCACTTTTGCCTTATGGCAAGGTGCCATAATGGTTTTCATCATGCAGGAAAAGGCAGTAGTCATCACCAAACTGTTCTTGGATGGTTGGAAGAAGTTGCTCTCGCAAAATGTGTTGGTACCATTCATTATTCATGGCTGTGTTCTTAGGCAACTTTGTGAGTGAGCCCACTCCCTTGGCTGAGAAGCAACCCCACACATGAATTGTCTCAGGATGCTTTACTGTTGGCATGACACAGGACTGATGGTAGTGCTCACTTTGTCTTCTCCAGACAAGGTGTTTTCCGGATGGCCCAAACAATCGGAAAGGGGAATCATCAAAGAAAATGACTTTACCCCAGTCCTCAGCAGTCCCATTCCTGTACCTTTTGCAGAATACCAGTCTGTCCCTGATATTTTTCCTGAAGAGAAGTGGCTTCTTTGCTGCCCTTCTTGACACCAGGCCTTCCTCCAAATGTATTCGCCTCACTGTACATGCAGATCAGCCGCGGTCGGTGGATTTTAATTGGGGAGGACGGGCTCGTATCACGCTCGGGACCGGAGTGAATGGAATGGTGCGCAACGCACAAAACCCAGTGTTTTTTCGTTCCTGAGCAAGCTCTGCACAGTTGTTGCCCCGATCACACAGCTGAATCAACTTTAGGACATGGTGCTGGCACTTACTGGACTTCCTTGGGCTCCCTGATTTCTTCTTCACAACAATTGAACTTCACTCCTTAAAGTTCATCATGAGACGATAAATGGTTGATTTAGGTCTTACTAGCAGCAATATCCTTGCCTGTGAAGCCCTTTTTGTGCAAAGCAAAGATGACTGCACATGTTTCCTTGCAGGTAACCATGGTTGACAGAGGAAGAACAGTGATTTCAAGCACTCAAAATAAAGTCAGTTTTGTCAGACTGGAATTAGCTATGTAATGGACAACTGAGGAACTATCATCTCAGTTCTCTTATAATTATTTTATACATTTTTATAAATTTCACAGAATAGCCTACTAAACAACTACTGTACTTTACAAAAAAGTAAAAAACAACAATGCATTCAGAAAAGTCAACATGACATATTACTAGATGGATTGCTAGAATAACAATTTATCTCTATGATTCTCAAGTGATGTTGGGGCTGCAGACAGAGGAACAGCATTTAGATGAGTTAGTAAGAGGAACTGGAGCCAAGCGAGTGTGTTGTCTGGGGAAGTGAGAGAGGAAAAGAAATCCAATTGTAGCAGCGGCCTTCACCATTACGACACACATTTCTTTACAGATAGCAGAACTGTCTTCTTCAAAGCAAACGCACTTGCCACTGTTGGTTCTACATTTACATTAGTTCAAACAGCTAAGAATTATACAAATTTTTCCAATGACAGATCATTATATAAAACAGGCTAATCATGTCATCCAACTCACCCACTTGCCAGTCATCCAGTGAGTATTTAATTATCCTCAACCCACCTGCTCCAGGAATATATCCCTGGAAACTGTGGGAAAGGCTCAACCTTTGCATCACTAATGCACATAATATTCCAGTTATTTTGAAGAAGAAAAAGCTACCTGTTGAAATTCAGTTATTGTTTTGTATTTTATCCATATTTAACCAGGCAAGTTGACAAACAATCAATCAATTGTTATTTGCAGCAACACGATGTAAGCATAGTATTGCAATCCAATGAATACAGGGTACACCCCTCATTGAATGTTTTGAAGTCCTCTAATCACATGACCAGGCACCTATAGAGAATCATCAGAGAGCAGATATGACAGTACCGGAGTGAGAGTATGACTACCCTCTGTGTGTTTCACTTAGCACTGAATCAGCTGAAGTGTCATCATGGTGTTTAGCACGCCCCTTCCTTCTGCTCTGAGAAGGGATTCGTTTCACAGATCAAGCATTATTAAGCTCCAAGCTCCTGCACGTTCAGCGTGTAGGAGAGAACTGCAGGCATGTGAACGTGTGCAGAGATCAGGCACCAGCTGCCTCAGGGTAACTCAGTTCTGCCCCGCCCCCAGAATCCATCTCATGATGCAGATCATTGGGTCTGGATTCATGCAGCAGTCAGGTCTATTTGCCATTAGTCAGTATCAGTACCTTCATCAGTATCAGGAACAAAGGCCTATATTTATCTTGCTCCTAGTCCCTATTGTCTCCTTCAATGTTTTTCATTCTCCGCTCTGCTTTTGGAAGTGTATCTTGTGTCTGTGCCATTTTGTTTGCCACAAATCATTACACTTTGCACCATTTTTAAATTACTGAGCTTTCTCTCTCTCTCTCTCCCTTCCTCCTTCACCTTGGCTGTTGCTGTTCATCTGTTAGCGGGAGAAGAGGCGTTCTCTGTTCCTGTACAATCTGCAGCTCCAAAGGCGCATCTATTACACTAGGAGGCAACGAGCACGACTCAGGCAGCTCGGAGCAGGACAGAGAAGTGTAGGTTCTCCTTGTATTTACCTACTCTTTCATTAAACTCAGTTTACTTTCCTAAAGGTCTTTAAAACCCTTTTATTTGCTGATGTACACAACAACTCTTTGATGAGTATAGTGTATTTAATTTGGAAGTAAAAAAGGCATGACTCCTGTCTGGGAATGATCTCCAAGACAAGTCAATTGAAAGCTGGGGATGATTCGGTTGCCATGATGTATGAGGGCCAGATTGGAAACTTTTCCAAGACACCGGGGTTAACACCCCTACTCTTACGATGAGTGCCATGGGACCTTTAGTGACCATCTCATCCGAAAGATTGCACCCTTCGCAGGGCTGATGTCCCCATCGCTGTCGTGGGGCATTGGGAATGATCGCTAGACCAGAGGGAAGAGTGCCCCCTACTGGCCCTCCAACACCACTTCCAGCAGCACTGGTCTCCCATCCAGGGCCTAACCAGGCCCGACCCTGCTTAGCTTTAGAAGCAAACCAGCAGTGGAATACAGGGTGCTATGCTGCTGGCAGCCCACAATCTTCTTTCCTCACTATTAACTTTTCACTTCTTCTCACGTCCAGGTATTTTCTGGTGTGCTGTTCAGGCTGGAGAGGCTAGGCTGCAGGCTGCGATGGTGCTGTGTGTGTGGGGAGAGGCAAAAGGCTGACTGGGTCGTGGAGTGCCCAGTGCCAGGTTGCAAGGCAGCGTACTGCCCCCAGTGCTGGATAGACCTGGGCAGGTTTTGTTATGCCTGTGTCCCCACTAGCAACTGGGACCCAGAAGACAGCTGCTCCGACACAGAGGTGTTCTATGCCAATTAGGCACTTACCCAAACCCATGCGGACACATTAAAGATATTTAGCATATTAGTGCATTGCAGGATTCATATCTTTTATAGCAATAACAGCAAACTGTGAATGTATTGTTAATCAACACCCACTGTTCAATCTTTCATGGTTAGTTTTTAACAAGTACTGTTTGTTTTCAAAATTAAAAATCACCAATATAGAACTCTTTAAGTTAGTTTAGGTAAGACAGAGAGACTTAAATTCTCTTTTACACAATGATATTGATTGATGTTTGCGAACATGGAGAGTGATTACCATTTGAATGTCCAGTAAGCTCTGAGGAACATACAGACTCATAAACCTTTGCATTAGACAACAGGGGTGTGTTAAAAGGCTAGAACGCTATCTTCTTTGAACAGCCCACAATCCTAACCTCAGTTACATCTGTGTTGTTTCACCCCCCCCCTTCTGTCATCTACTCCCTGACCTGTCTTTCCCCTCCCTGATAGATCCTTTACAATCTCTCATCAGCCCCTCTGTTCTGCGTCCTTGATGGTCTTTAGGTCCCCACTAGTGTTCACACATACCTTTTGGACCTAAAGACCACTAGTGTTCACACAGACCCAGGGCCGTTTGAAGGAATTTAGGGGCCCCAAGCAAAATGGACATGGAGGCCCCCCAACCCTTCACCCCAGGGCTGTAACGATATGCGCATTGCGATCCAATATGCACTCCAGAGCCCGTTCGCCTGGCAACAGTATATAATGCCTGCAACACGAACTCGGATATGTCATTTCAAAAATGATAGGGCTACTCAGTCATTATAATAATCATTGTTTGTTCATTGCACAGCAACTCCATGTTTATGTGTTGTTACAATTAGTCTATTTTGGGTAACAACAGACTCTAGTGACTGATTTTCAGATGTACTTGTGTTTTTTTTACGAGACACTGACAATACATTCAATTAAGTTGTGTACAACTTATTTGTTAATATTTTAATAATCAGTTATTAGAAACTTGTTAAATGTGCCATTGTTGCTATCACATACTCTTATTATTTATTTGCACAAAATACAATTGAATTTGGTTACAATTCACCAGCTTTACAATGAATTCACAATGTTTTTTGCAATGAATTAAAACTAGCGCTATTAGTTTGAAATGAAATATCTGAGTTCGTGTTGCGGGCATTATACACTGTTGCCATGCGAACGGGCTCTAAAGTGCATATTGGATCGCGATGCGCATATCGTTACAGTCCTACTTCACCCTGCACGCAAAACCTACAGGAACCACAGCATAGCCATAAAGTTTAAGTTCACCCACACTTTATATAAATAAAAAAAGGTTTAAAGTGCATAAACTGCTGTTGCATAAACTGTGCATAAAAAATGTACTTGTGTATAATTAAATGTTTACTAATTATAAGTCGTGCTGTAAATGAACAATTAATGGTAACACACATTATATCTATCATGTAATATATTAGGTATCGGGTAATGATTAAAAAAATGTGTAAACCTTTAAGAAACCATTTTTAAAACATCTATAAACATTACATAGATAGACGAACCAGATATTCCAAACATTTTGTTTAGGGTAACTAATGCTTAAAAACATCCCAAGTTAATGTTTGATGCACAGAATTTATTGCGTGGTTTTCCTAACCCCCATTTGGTAAATAGATTATCATGGTGGAATAGTTAGTATAGCATGCTAACGTTATGCCAATTTCATCAAAACTTATTACAAAGCTATAGCAATGTCATGTCATTAAATACGATAAACAGTGATTTTAGAACAGATCTGCGTGTTCCCTATCCTGTGAAAAACATATTACAGTAGTATGTAAGTATCCGTTCGAAAAGAAAGTTGCACTAACTGTTCGTTACAAGCAGCATTTGCCCTCAGGCAGGTTACAGGCAACGTTAGCTAACATAAACATATTTTTGCTAGCCTACCGGCTGCAAAATTACACCAAGACAATTAGAGCTATTTTATCCAGTGTAATTTATCACTTACCACTATCTTGTTTTTTTCCTATCCTCCTCTTCCTTTCTCTTTTTCCTTTTCTGGCTTCCTAAATCATAATTTAGATTCCTGATGACTGCCGAATTAGAAGGTTTTGTATTTTGCCGGCAGCAGAGATCACGAGAGGGGCCCCTTGAGGGGGATCCTAATAACAGTGTCATTGCACTTTACTGCATTGACTATCAAAGGGGCTCTCACACATATTGTCGTTGCATTTTATTCTTAACCAGTCGTTGTCTTTGGGCCCCAGGCCAGCTTGGGGCCCCAAGCAATTGCTTGGTTTGCTTGCCTTGTCGCGACGGGCCTGCACAGACCAAAAGGTATGAATTCATGTGGTCAATCAGTACATTACTATTTGTTTAGACATGCTTTTACCCAAATGCCTATCCATACTAATAGACAGGTTAAAGATATTACAAGAATAGACATTTCCATAACAAGTTTTATAAAAGATCTGTTTCCTTGAACCAAATAGACAGTTTCAACAATAACATCTGTTTCTTTAGAGGCCTGAGCAGCTGTTTTTGTTTATGAACGCTGACAAATTAGCATGTTTCATATAATGCTTTGGGATTTTTTTGATAATTGAATGACATGACATATCAGATTCTTTTGCCTGTGTACGATAAATATTGAGATCATTGTTTACAGTCATGATGCTTTAATGCATTATTAATACATGGCTTTACTTATTATTTGTCATATTTTTTGTATACAGGTCCTTCTAAAAAAATTAGCATATTGTGACAAAGTTCATTATTTTCCATAATGTAATGATAAAAATTAAACTTTCATATATTTTAGATTCATTGCACACCCACTGAAATATTTCAGGTCATTTATTGTTTTAATACTGATGATTTTGGCATACAGCTCATGAAAACCCAAAATTCCTATCTCAAAGAATTAGCATATTTCATTTGACCAATAAAAGAAGTGTTTGTAATACAAAAAAAGTCAACCTTCAAATAATTATGTTCAGTTATGCACTCAATACTTTGGTCAGAATCCTTTTGCAGAAATTACTGCTTCAATGCGGCGTGGCATGGAGGCAATCAGCCTGTGGCACTGCTGAGGTGTGATGGAGGCCCAGGATGCTTCGATAGCGGCCTTAAGCTCATCCAGAGTGTTGGGTCTTGCTTCTCTCAACTTCCTCTTCACAATATCCCACAGATTCTCTATGGGGTTCAGGTCAGGAGAGTTGGCAGGCCAATTAAGCACAGCAATACCATGGTCAGTAAACCATTTACCAGTGGTTTTTGCACTGTGAGCAGGTGCCAGGTCGTGCTGAAAAATGAAATCTTCATCTCCATGAAGCTTTTCAGCAGATGGAAGCATGAAATGCTCCAAAATCTCCTGATAGCTAGCTGCATTGACCATGCCCTTGATAAAACACAGTGGACCAACACCAGCAGCAAACACTTCTTTTTTTTGGTCAGATGAAATATGCTAATTCTTTGAGATAAGAATTTTGGGTTTTCATGAGCTGTATGCCAAAATCATCAGTATTAAAACAATAAATGACTTGAAATATTTCAGTTGGTGTGCAATGAATCTAAAATATATGAAAGTTTAATTTTTATCATTACATTATGGAAAATAATGAACTTAATCACAATATGCTATTTTTTTTAGAAGGACCTGTATTCTACACTGAAATGGTCTAAAGATTGTTCGAATAAGAAGGTCTGTCCAAATAATGTGACTGCAGAAAGCTTTCGGCAGTAAAGAGTTAAAGCCCAAAAGGAAATCCCGCCTATTACACGAGTCTGAAATGCGATTAGACCATCCCTGAAAACACACGCAGTCAGAGGCTTGTGCACAAATGACTATGTGTGAAGCAGTCAACCTTTCAAGGAATAGGATATTCCAGAAATGTTATAACGATATTACTGTTGTCCTATGCTACGGACGGGACATCCAGTTGTAGCCCTGTGTTAAGGTAACGGCTCTGGAAATAGGACGCTTCTTAACTGAAGCCAGAAGCTACGGACAGCGGGCCAGTATCATTTGTAGGCGTATTTAGTGTGGTATACTAGATCTCGTAAATGAAACGAAAACGCTACCTTAAGTTTCTCTTGAAATAGTTACACAATATTTTTACCCATGTCACGCTGGTGTGCATATGAGGATGCCTAAGGTGTCATAGACTTTCGCTTTAAATGTTCTCCGGTAATGCATACAGGCTAGTCACCTCCGACAACCTGTTGCGTTGCGTTTCTAAATGACTTTGGCAGTTATTGCGCTGTTGTTTAACAGCTTTTCCATGGACTACAGGTTGACAAAATACTTTTACTGCTCTACAATGTTTCCATCTCGAGTTCTCACTACGTTGTTGCTACTACAGACTGTAACATTTATCGGTAACCTCTCAATGACATTACCTGATAGAGGTTTGGAAATACTGGAAAATGCCGATTCCTTCGAATATCCGAAATCCAATAAATCAGTACCAGAGACACCTCAGAAGAACCAGTCTCATCAGAACTCACCAACAGCATCATCTCTCTCCTCACGAACAAGTAGGTTTTTCATAATGCGACTAATATCATGGCGCTGTTTGGCAACACCATATTTTAATTTACCTAACTTTTAAGTATGCAATTACGTGGGCTGCCTATGCTATTATCATTTTAAGAAATATCCAGTCTCTGTCAGTCTCTGTTTTCCATGGTTGCTTTGCCTCGGTCATCATTCAAGGAAATGTTTGATACGAAGTCATAGGCTACTCCTGGATGGTACAACCCGGGAGTATTGTGCGCAAACTATGTTGAAAATTGTTTATAAACCAGAATCACATGCTGTGATGGCAGGACTCAATGGATACTTTTCTGTGTGTCGTCCCCAACTGGATGCTTGTCTGTTTCAACATTGGCAAAGAGTTATTTTCTATTAAAACATGAGTTGTTTTCCAAAGGTACAGTAGCTCTTGATCCTATTTTACCCGATAATCTTATACACAGTTGTTACATAGGCTGCTGTGTTGGTTGTTTATAGCACTGTGTATATTTTACCTTTCTAATGCTTACATTTAACTAAAATGTATTAGTATATGCACCTCTCCATGTGTATTTCAACAGTGAAGCTATCATTCTAAATGTGTAGGATTTGAGATAGAAGGCTTCAAATAAGGGAAAGTAAGTTTATTTTATTTTTGGTAGGCATGTCAGGAGTATATTTTAGTGCATGAAATTAGTCAAACAGAATATACAGTATTTGGTCAAACATTCCAATATAAGAGTAACACTACAATATTTTACATATGAGAGCCGGAAGACTATTTGTAATTGTGCACTGGGAGTTATTGTGGTCTGTAGTGTTAAAGTTTACGAGACACCTGTCAGCCTGTAATCTACAACCCCTAACAGAAATATGTACACAGCAAAATCACCTGTGTTAAATCAACACTCTCCGTGTTTATATACTTTCCATTGGCGCTATATAAACACTGAATGTGTTAATTTAACACTCTCAGAGTTGATTTAACACTTGTGATTTTGCTGTTTATCATCAGCCTATTGCCTACAAAAGTCAAATAAATACATTACCTGTGTGAGATGAGTTTCACATGAGCTCAGATTAATGTTGCTGGCTAACTTGTCATGATTGAAGACAAGAGGATTGTAGGAAAATCCTAGAGAACCTGCATTAGGGCCTCCACACATTGTCCACTGTGTCATGGTGCCCAGGGTTTTTAGCCTGGTTCTGGCAATCCAGCAATGTGAAGAAGAATATATGAGTCTCAGTTATTAAAATCAACAGAATTAAAGGCTGTAATTGTTGAACTAATGTAACTTGTATGAATGTGCTTTAATCAGACAGTTGGAGGACAAAAAGTTCACACAAGTTGTTCAGACTTAAGGATAGGAACATAAGGGTGAAAGGGTTATTTAAAGGACAGATCAGACCACAGAAAGAACATGATGCTTACGATTTAAACAATTTAAACAAGTGAGAAATAAAGTCAAACGTGGTTTCTTTAGATGCCATTAAAGAGATATAGAAAATACTGAACATGTCAGATTTTAGCACATGTTACTTTTTACCGGATATACGCGTCCGCATAGTGCGGACTTGACACACATGTGTTTCAGAAAGGCAAGACCGTTACTATCGTGTTGTGCTACTCGTTCCATTGGGAACTTCAACTTCCGGTTGTACAATGGCACGGTGTCGCAACGCACAAGTTGAATAATTTGAACATATGCGACACACAGATCGCACCGCATCGCAAGCCTGCAAGGCAAACGCATCCCTGCGGATTGCTCCATTGACAATGAATGACTTCCGGCGCAACGCAATCCATTTGACGTGTCCAGTGGACAGCCCGCCTAATGGACTTGAGAATCGTTGGCAAGACAAAAGGTTGTAAACAAGGTCCATCCAATTGAGATTTTCTTTCAAGAAGAATGGATACAATTTTAATACGATCTACAATAAAAGGGTATACTATTTGATTTTAATAGGGCAAACATGCTTTAACACCTTGATAGTTTGGGAAATTTACTACAGCCATTTTAACAACATTGCTAGGTCTTGTGCTTCTAAACATAGGTACATATACATTATTCACTGGTTAATAGATTTAAAAAAAATTATGCCACATTAAATTACTTAGCAATGACATGCAAGTTCTAAATTCAGAAGTCAATGGACGCTTCAGCTGCTTTATATAAACAAATTACTGTGACCAGATAAATCAATTTACTCTTTATAGCGATAGTTTGTATCCTAGCATGCATGCTGTTTTTAAAATCGTACCATCATTTGTATTTGTTCGACAGAAAGCAGAATGTTGGAATCAAAATAAACTTTGAGTCAGCAAGTTTATACTGTAACTTCTAATTCAAGGGGCTATTCAGTGGGCTGTGTGTGAATGTGTTGTGCCTATCATCACCTTGTTCTTTAAGCCCGATACATTATAATTGCAAATGTAAATAGACAAGATACACTATATAACCAAAAGTATGTGGACACCTGACCATCAAACCCATTTAAGCTTGTTGAACATCCCACTCCAAAACCATGTGCATTAATATAGTTTGGCCCCCCTGTTGTAGCTATAACAGCCACCAATCTTCTGGGAAGACTTTCCATAAGTTTTTGGAATGTGTCTGTGGAAATTTGTACTCATTCATCCAAAAGAACATTTGTGAGGTCAGTCACTGATGTTGGACAAGAAGGCCTGTCTCACTATCACCATTCCAATTAATTCCAAAGGTGTTCAATTGAAATGAGGTAAGGAAAGGTGTTTAATTGAAATGAGGTAAGGAAAGGTGTTTAATTGAAATGAGGTAAGGAAAGGTGTTTAATTGAAATGAGGTAAGGAAAGGTGTTTAATTGAAATGAGGTAAGGAAAGGTGTTTAATTGAAATGAGGTAAGGAAAGGTGTTCAATTGAAATGAGGTAAGGGAAGGTGTTCAATTGAAATGAGGTAAGGAAAGGTGTTCAATTGAAATGAGGTAAGGGAAGGTGTTCAATTGAAATGAGGTAAGGAAAGGTGTTCAATTGAAATGAGGTAAGGGACCTGTTTGATGTTATTCAAGTTCCTCCACAGCAAACTCATCGCCCCCACTCTTTATGAACCCTGCTTTATAACAGGTGCAGAGTCATGCTGGAACAGGAAAGGGCCTTCCCCAAACTGTAGCCACAACATTGGAAGCACCCAATTGTCTTAAATATCTTTACTTAAATTGTATGTTCTTGACTCTTGTTAATATGCTTAGGCACTAAATGTACGGTAGCATTGATTCAGTTAAAGGAACCTCGATTTCCATAACTTAAATATTCAGCTCTGGATAATAAATCATTAGTGTCAATGATTTTACTATTTTTATTTTGACTTTACCTCCCTGAGGCCCTCTGTTTCTGTTTTCCCTATTCCTAGTGTTTCCTCGCCCTGTTCCTGGTTCCCTTATGTGTGTATCTGGTCTCTTTCTATGTATGTTTGTCTGTTCCTGGTTCCAGTCCCATTTCTGAGCACCAGTCCCATCATCACAGATTCCCGGCACCTGCTGATTGCTGCTTTCCCTTTATAAGGGAGGTGACAGTGATCAGTCTTTGCCAGGTTATTGTACCCCACATACCTGCCTGTGATGAGAATCTGAAGCCCTGGCTCCCTTGGAACCGGCCTGTCTTCTCCATTCATCTACTCATACCTCGCTATCTGTTTCTGTGCCTGCATTTGACGATTATCAAAAGCCCTTGCTCCCTTGGAAGCTTCCTGCCTTCTCCTGTTATCAGAGTTCACAATATTCATAACTACAATTAACTTCATTATTATTGTTACTCACTACTCTGTTGTCTGCGTTTGGATTCACCCTCTGTCCTGAGCTCCAATTCCTGACAGCATTAGTGTTGATGATGGAGATTTACATATACTCCAGAATGTCATGAAGAGTGATCAGATGAATTGCAATGATGTCCCTCTTTGCCATAAAATTGAACTTAATCATTTTACACAAAAGGACAAGCTGCCATCATGTCAGTGATTGTCTCGTTAACACAGGTGAGAATGTTGATGAGGACAAGGCTGGAGATCACTCTGTCATGCTGATTGAGAGTGTAAAGACTGGAATGCTGGGTGGTGCCTGAAATCATTGTTCTTCCTCTGTCAACCATAGTTATCTGCAAGAAAACACATGCCGACATCATTGCTTTGCACAGAAAGTGCTTCACAGGCAAGGATATTGCTGCAAATAAGATTGCAACTAAATCAACCATTTATCGGATCATCAAGAACTTCAAGGAGAGAGGTTCAATTGTTGTGAGGAAGGTGTCCGGGCGACAAAGAAAGCGCCAGGACCATCTCCTAAAGTTGATTTAGCTGCGAGATCGGGACACCACCAGTGAAGAGCTTGCTCAGGAATGGCAGCAGGCAGGTGTGAGTGGATCATTTATTGTTTTAATAAATCATCAGTATTAAAACAATAAATTACCTGAAATATTTCAGTTGGTGTGCAATGAATCTAAAATATATGAAAGTTAAATTTTTATCATTACATTATGGAAAATAATGAACTTTATCACAATATGCTAATTTCTTGAGAAGGACCTGTATATGTACAGTTTATGCAAATGAATTCCAACAATGGAGTAGGTAATACTTGAGCATAACTTTGCAAATGATATTGTGCATACAAGGAATAACTGACTTTGCAGATGAGTATGTACAAAATACACAATGGGCAAGACTAAGGTACTGGGGAATAAATAAGCAAAGACAGTGTGCACATTAGGGAGGAGAGTCAGCGGGTACAATGGTTGGACAGTAGCTCTGACATTCGTTCTTTAAAAGCAGTGAGGGAGATGGTGTAATCAAGTTATAGAGACTTTTGTAGTTCATTTTTGTTGTTAGCAGTTATGAACTGGAAGGTGTAGCGCCCATAGGAGTTATGGGCTTTTGGGGGGACCAGAGAGTTTGTCCTGCTTCAGTGCAGGTTGTGGGTAGGTGAAGCAATGGTGAGAAGTGACTTTAGGTATAGAGGGGTTTTACGAAGAAGGGACTTGTATATTAGGTGATATCAGTGAGTCAGGCGTTGAGTGTGTAGGCGTTGGCCAGCCCACTAGTGCATAGATTTCGCAGTCATTGGTGTTAAATGGGTCATTTGTGACAAAACGGATGACGCTGCAGTAGACTATATCTAGTTCTTAGGAGGGTGGAAGAGGCAGTTCACCGAATTCTAGGATCGGTAAGATGGTCCTTTTCACCAGGGTGGGTTTGGCAGCAAGGGTGAAGAATGCCTTATTGTGGAATCACATGCCAATAATAGATTTAATTTTGGATTAGAGCTGGTTAATATGGGTCTGGAAGGAGATTAAAGTGTCTACCCAGACAAGTAGGCATTTGTAGGTGTCCACATATTCTATTTCAGACACATGCATGATGTTAGTCAGGCCGGTAGGTGTGAGCAGCAATCGGTTGAAAAGCATGCATTTAGTTTGGCAAGAGTTTAGAAGCAGTTGTAGGCCACGGAATGAGTGTTGTATGGCATCGAAGCTCTTTTGGAGTTTTTTTAGCACAGTGTACAATGTAGGGCCAGATGTGTATAGAATGGTGTCATCTGCGTAGAGGTAGATCAGAGTCTACAGCAGCAAGAGAGACATCATTGATGTATACAGAGAATAGATGTGGCCTAAGAATCAAACCTTGTGACACCCCCAAAGAGACAGCAAGAGGTCCAGACTCCAGACGGGCAGGCCCCCTATCTGAAAAGTTGGTGAACCAATCGAGGCAGTCATTTGTAAATCCGAGGCTACTGAGTCTGCCAATAAGGATGGGGTTATTGGAGTCCAAAGCCTTTGCCAGATCGATAAATACGGCTGCATAGTATTGTTTTTTATTAATGGTGGTTCTGATGTTATTTAGGACCTTGAGCGTGGCTGAGTTGCAACCATTACCAGTTCAGAAACCAGATTTTATAGTGGAGAGGTTGTGGTGGGTTTCAAAATGATCCGTAATTTGTTTATTAACCTGGCTGTCGAAGACTTCAGAGAGGCAGGGCAGGATGGAAATAGGTCTGTATCAATAAGTGTGTAACTTTTTGTGTTACTTTTTGAATCCCATTTGATCGCAGCAACTTTCCAATCTTTAGAGATCTATGTGTTTGTGTAAAATGAACATTTGTCTTTCATTCCATAAACTACTGACAACATTTCTCACATTCCAAATAATGACTAGTTACTACTTAAGTTGGACAATAAAACATTTTAATGGACATTAAATCAGTTGCTCCTATGCATTCCATCCCTACCCAGGCACAGAGCACCACCCCAGCAGGCAGCACGGCACTCCACTGGAGAGGACCAGGCCCTTTGTGCTTGTGGATGGACATAAAAGAAGTCTAAGTGAGGCCTTGCAGGTGAGGCTACCAACATCAACAGAATGTGACAAAGTCTTATTATACAGCCATGCACATGCCGATGTGTGACAAATTAAAAGAAAACAACATAACGTGTCTGAAACACAACAGTTTCAGTGTGCCTTGACATGGATTCTATGGGTCTCTGGAACTACATTTACATTTTTGTCATTTAGCTGACGCTCTTACTCATATGAACTTACTGTAAGAACAGGGATATTCCCCCAGAGCAACATAGGGCCTTGTCCAAGGAGACGACATTTGGCACAGTCGGGAATTGAACGTGCAACCTACTGTACCAACTATTAGTCTTACACGTAGAGCCAAACCATGCCAGGAAAATACCCCCTCCCACAGCATCTGAATTTGTTATGTTTCTCCACTCATTTATTTAGGTGTTTCCTTTAATTTATCACCTGCTTGTACACTACACAGTTGAATAGCCTTTTGAGACCGTGTTCTCCAATCTGGGTGGAGTAAATGGGGGAATTCTTCAGGATGTGATGTCAGACCTCCTGTCAGCTGCACAGGAAATGTCCGGCCCCTCAGACCACCTCTTCAGATCATAGTTTTTATTCAGGAAAGCTCCTTGTAAAATATGTCAACGCGCCTATTTCCTTCCTCTGTTATATTAGCACAAAAAAGGAAGCCAGACAGCAGATTTCTCCCTCCTTTACCTACATGCAGACACACACAGACACAGATGCGCATACTCACAGACACACGCACAAGCACGCATGCGCACGCACAAGCACGCACACGCACCCACATGCACACATGCACACACGCACACACAAATTTAAATATCTAAATAGGAATTCCAAAATTGACTACCCTTAATAAATCCTACTTTTACTAACCTTAAACCTTACTTTAAGCCTAACTTTAACCTTGACCTTATTTAAATTAATTACAGAGTATCAGATGGCTCAGTGGTTAGGGAGTCAGACATGTAATTGAAAGGTTGCAGGTTCGATTCCTGGTTGTGCCAAATGGCATTGTGTCACTTGACCATAACTTGCTCCAAGGGGATGTTCCTGTTTTCTGCTGAAGGCCCAAAATGTAAAATGTTTATGTAACTGGACCAGCCGCGGTCGGTGGATCTTAATTGGGGAGGACGGGCTCGTATTACGCTCGGCACTGGAGTGAATGGAATGGTGCGCAACGAACAAAACCAATTGTTTTTTTGATTTGCACACATTCCATTCACTCCGGTTCTGAGCGTAATACGAGCCCGTCCTCCCCAATTAAGATTCACCGACCGCGGCTGAACTGGACCTGAATGTTACATTTCAAAGTATGAATCTTATTGCCAAAATAGTGTCCCTCATACACCAAGATGTTTGTTTACTGGTTTCCAAACCAACCATGGTACTGCACTGTCATACAAATAACACTTTTGAGTAAGCATAATTGGCCAAGACTAAGAGGAGTCATTCCAGATGTCTACATGTTTTCCCTAAATCTCTGCAGTCAGTGGTATTAAGTAGTTGTTGTTTATTTGTCCAGAGGATAGAACCCACTCAGCCTACCCCTCTTAATGTCACTGGGTCACTTTTTTAGCTGCGTGTAGATATATATCTCTATGTATAAACTAAGTCTTTATTAAAGATCTAATCTGCCATTATTAATGGCTAATTTTACAGTTTGAAATGTCTTAGCCTCTGAGATCATAGGGAGTGCACTGGGCTCCATAGCTCACTATAGTATTGGACTTTTTCCATGTGGAGAGAGTGATATTCCTCTGTGGTGATTTGTTCAGATGTTATGGAACCTTTAGCCTACTTTGTGATTTTCCTTAGGGCCATTCAGGTTTGTGTGGGTAAATATCTTTAAAAATAAATTGTAACACTCACATGATCAGATCAAGGGGAAAAACATTAATTTTTGAAAATATATTAAATTATTTTAATAACTAAACACATCATTTTATTATTCTCTAACAGTTCTGTGTTAGAAAGACTGCATTGGCGCTTCCAACTCGGTCAGGTATAAATTTACCATAGTTCAGTCATATAATTTCTGAGAGTCATATTGACACACGCACACGCGTGTACACACACACTGAAACGCACACACGCACATGGATCTCTGGTGTGTATGGGGAGGCTATAAGCTCTTAGAGGATGAGATCTTACTTATTCAGGGCTTGATGGCTCTGTGTTGACAGTAACCATGTCTGCCCTCCTACTCCTCATCCTGCCATTAAGACCGCCACGTGTTAGTCAGCCATCACTCTGGGGCAGACGCAAAAAGACTTTAATGATGTGCCACAAAAGGTTTTTGAGCTGCACAAATCAGGAAATGGCAATTAGGAAGCTTGTTAATTCCAAACGACAGTGATAGTTAAATGGGAATTCAACTGGAGATTAATCTGGATATCCACACACTGCGGTAAAAAAACAGGCAGACATGAGTTACAGTGAAATGGTTTTCATGCCAGTGTCTGTTGAACGGAAACCTTTTAGTGTTGTCTTTCTGGCAAAGCAGTCAGGTACTAAGGAGGAGAAGAACTGGTAAACAGCACATTCTCTTTAAGAATCTACCTCCTGTTAAAGATTGTTCTTCTGGCTGCCAGTAACTGTAATGTAGAGGAATAAACTGTCATAAACTGCCCCCCCCCACACCTCAGGTAGTGGATTGTCACTCTAATAACATGCCCATGCTAGATCCATAAACTGGATCTAGGTCTACGCTGTGTCACCGACTAATTGAGACAGAAGCCCGGCATGAAGACCGAAAGCCGAGGAACCAATTGCTTTTCAGTTCCTTCCCTCGCAGTCTTCCAGTCGAGCTGAAGGAGGGGGAGATCCATTCCTCGCTCCGTTACACCCCGTCCTTCCATTCTCCCCTCCCTTCCTCCCTGGGTTTTGTACTCTGCTGTGGGTGTCAAGCAGCCCTGAATGGTCCCCACCCATCCGTGTGGTGGTTAGCTCATCTTGTTGCTGGCTGGAGATCACCGTGTGGGACATTACCTCACTGAGGGAACCAGGGAGAGAGAACGGAGTGGGGACAGGGGATGTCAACAGAGATGGAAATGATGGTCAGTTGGATGTCAAAGAGAGACAGACAAGCTTGTTAGGAGGGAGGTGGCAAGAGAGAGAAATGGGGCAGTTTTTAACAAAGCAGGGAAAAGGTGGGTGTTTTCTTGGACCAAAAAGTATTTGGGTGTGATCCTCTACTAGATTCATTACTAGTTCTGGAAGCATTCATGAACGTACTTTGACCTCTAACCGCAAACATTCAGGCCAATAGCTGCTCTTTAACAGAATGTGTGTGTGTTGCTCACATTTCGGGTATTTATTCATTCTATTTGACATGACAATAGTTGTTTTTATTGCCTGCTATTCAATAGCCAGAACATCCACGAATGTGCATGGAGACGTTCTTGTTCACCCATGATTTCCATGGCAGTAGAATAACACAGACCCACCCAACCTAATCACACTGCCTTACATACTGTGGTGTATGACATCACCAAATTTCCCTGATTATAAAGACGACAGCACGTAGAAATGGACTAAAGGAATATTTCCCCTACATTACAAATGTCTCTCAAATATTTGCTTTAACTTCTGATGTTGATTTTGGATAATAATATTCTAGCAAATAAATGAATGACTGGATAATGTTTGGTTGCAGTGTGAATAGTTCTGCTATTACTTAAATAATCTTAGAAAAGGGTCATAGATGTGTGTCATATGATGATGTGTGATGAATGTTGACTAAGTGGGTTTGTCAGTTGTAGGATTGAACATCATGACTTGATTGTTCCACAGAAAATGTAGCCTCACTGTTTCCTCATAGCCACTAACTTAAAAGAGACTTCTATGGCAGGGCTTCTCAACTGCTGAGACCGGATCCAAATTTGGAACATTTCACAATAATATACCAAACAATCTACATGACAGGTGGGCAAGAAAGAAGCCATTATTCAAGGAAGCCCAATTTGAATCCCTCTTGAAGTGTGCCAAAAACACTCCCTGTCTGAGTTTTAAAACAGTCATTATTGCCAAACCAAAGCATTCAAAAGTTGGTTAAGACCTATCCAGACACAGAGAGATAATTACTGCCAAATAGACTTATCCAAAGGTGATATTTAATTTCATTAAAATGAGGGTGTATTGTGTATCATGAGAGAATTCTCTCTATATTTCTTTCATATAGTTTGCAAAAGTGGCTTATTTTTGTCTAATCACAAGTCATAAACTGGCACTAGACTAAATTAATTTTAGAGCCTCCATCTGATATGTTAATCGGTTATATCAGGCAAATAATTAGAAAACAGAATTTATATGAATGAATTAAAATTAAAAGTAGAAAGGACAGGCCGAAGAACAAAACAGGTAGGCTTGCTATGTTTTTAACAAACTGAATGCCCTAAATATTTTGCAAAATTAGCTTTTTCAGGTGGATTCAGTCAAGATAAAACTGTGTTATTGGAAGAGATTATGAATAACCAGAAGTACATTTGTTTACCAAGCCTGTGTGAGTCAATTTGGTTGCTCTATCGTTCCTGTCTCCTGTTGAACTCCCATCACCACAGGAGTTATTGAAAATTGACATTTTGGGAATGCTGCCCCTTGTCTCCTATAACTGCAAAGACTTCTGTCATTATAGCATTAAAAACATTTCCAGGCTAAGAAAAGTTGCTATGCATAGATTTGGCTACGATTAGGCCTGAGATCCATGTCATATTGTTACCACCCAATGGACTTAATGCCTCTGCTCGTGTGTTAGACACAATCTGAGCCTTCCTGTCAGTAGAAGCAGGAGTGGAGAATGCGTCGAAGCAAGACTAAGTAGGGTGGAGGAAGAGATGCTGCTACAACAGGAAGAGCTTGAGTCACTAACTGTCTTCAAAGGTAGAGCCAGTAAGCGGGCCAGAAAGCAACAGAATGTCAGGAAGAAAGAGGTGTTGATAGGAGAGGGGAGCCAGGTTAGTTCCTTTCCCGCTAGGGGGGATGACTGTAATGAGATGCCAGCAAGGGGGAAGCAGATAGGGAAAGAGGGAGCTGACATAATCTACCCAGTGTGGTCTCGGCAGGACACGGAGGGTGTGTTTGGTGAGAGTGAAAGAAATATGCAACAAAGGAAGTCCATTTATAACCTAGACTTCAGGGTCTATGGAAGTACCCTTGGAAGACTGATTCAGCTCATTTGTAGTGTTGTAATGTTCACACAGGTGCCATGGCCAATCAAGGACTGGTGTGCCACACATTTAGAGAGTTTGGGTTTATTTGAAAGAGCAATCAGGTATAATAATAGTAACAATAATTAACCTTTATTTATATAAAACCTTTCATACAAGGAAGGCAGCTCAAAGTGCTTTACATCAATAAAGGCCAATAAAATGAAAGAAATATGCATCAACAAAAACATTTACATCAATAAAAGTAAATGTAAAAAAATAAATAAAATAATAAGAATAAGAATACAAAAATAGTAAAACAAAAAATCATAGGAGCACATCAGTAAAAGACAAAGAAATATAAAAAATAAAATGCAAAACAATATATACACTCACCTAAAGGATTATTAGGAACACCATACTAATACTGTGTTTGACCCCTTTTTGCCTTCAGAACTGCCTTAATTCTACGTGGCATTGATTCAACAAGGTGCTGAAAGCATTCTTTAGAAATGTTGGCCAATATCGATAGGATAGCATCTTGCAGTTGATGGAGATTTGTGGGATGCACATCCAGGGCACAAAGCTCCCGTTCCACCAAATCCCAAAGATGCTCTATTGGGTTGAGATTTGGTGACTGTGGGGGCCATTTTAGTACAGTGAACTCATTGTCATGTTCAAGAAACCAATTTGAAATGATTCGAGCTTTGTGACATGGTGCATTATCCTGCTGGAAGTAGCCATCAGACGATGGGTACATGGTGGCCATGAAGGGATGGACATGGTCAGAAACAATGCTCAGGTAGGCCGTGGCATTTAACTGATGCCCAATTGGCACTAAGGGGCCTAAAATGTGACAAGAAAACATCCCCCAAACCATTACACCACCACCACCAGCCTGCACGGTGGTAACAAGGCATGATGGATCCATGTTCTCATTCTGTTCATGCCAAATTCTGACTCTACCATCTGAATGTCTCAACAGAAATCGAGACTCATCAGACCAAGCAACATTTTTCCAGTCTTCAACTGTCCAATTCTCCTCTGACCCCTAGCATCAACAAGGCATTTTCGCCCACAGGACTGCCGCATACCGGATGTTTTTCCCTTTTCACACCATTCTTTGTAAACCCTAGAAATGGTTGTGCATGAAAATCCCAGTAACTGAGCAGATTGTGAAATACTCAGACCGGCCCGTCTGGCACCAACAACCATGCCACGCTCAAAATTGCTTAAATCACCTTTCTTTCCTATTCTGACATTCAGTTTGGAGTTAAGGAGATTGTCTTGACCAGGACCACACCCATAAATGCCTTGAAGCAACTGCCATGTGATTGGTTGTGTAGATCATTGCATTAAGAAGAAATTGAACGGGTGTTCCTAATAATCCTTTAGGTGAGTGTTCAAGTATAAGCTTTGACAGCAAGTGTAATGCTAATGATAGGTAGGCAGCCATAGTTTGCATTTTATGGGATGAGTTTTGTTGTATAAGTGGTTTGCTGGATGTTAAACATACAATATGTAGTTTTTGGCCACTAGGGGTCTTTCGATTAAAACAATAGCAAAACATGTACTTTGATGACGTCGAGAAGCAGCGTTGGATCATGGGTTTTGTTGTCATCGTCAATGACAACCTGCCAATCTAGCGGCTCTGGCTGAAAACATTTTCACTGACAAAGTAATGTATTGTTAAATATATTATAACTTTATTCACATTATGTTTGGCGGTTCCCTGGAACTTAAAGCAACTACAGCAGTCAAAGGTTATATGACACCATTGACGGGCGACAAAATGAAACGTCCCGTGTCTTGAATTAAATTACAAATTTCTCTGTGTTTGAAAGTTGGTGGAAACATTTGGGATAATGTAAGTACACAACTAACAAATATATATAATATAAGTATATTGATGTTTGCTTTTTTAATGCAAAGTACGTCTTTTGTTATTGTTTTGGAAAACGACATATTGTACCTTTAAGTGTTTTTGTGTTAAGTGGTTTTCTGAGTGATATGTGGTTTCTGAGTGTTGAGTAGTTTGTCAAGTGTTGAGTAGTTTGTCAAGTGTTGAGTGGTTTGCTAAGTGCTTTGTGGTTTTCTGAGTGTTGAGTAGTTTGTTGAGTGTTGAGCAGCTTGTCGAGTGTTACATGGTTTACTGAGTTTTTTGTCAAGCGTTGAGTGGTTTGTCAAGTGTTGAGTGGTTTGTCGAGTGTTGAGTGGTTTGTCGAGTGTTGAGCGGTTTGTTGAGTGTTGAGCAGCTTGTCGAGTGGTTTACCAGTTTATGATTTGTCTTTTTGTTGATTTTAGGCCACTATCCCTATCTACATGCGCAGCTATTTCTCCTCCTCGCAGGCTAAGTGATAAAAAAAAAATATATATATATATATATTTGCCATTTCCTCCCCTCCCAATTGTTCTTGTTCAATTTTTCCCCACCAACGCTGCTGTTGGGAGCTCAGCAAACTCCTCGACAGATGCGGGATGGTGAAGGGCGCTCACCTGATTCCTCCAACCACATGTCGCAGAGTTGGCCAATTCTCATTCAACATGGAAGCCTTTAGTCAGATCATGTGTGGGATGATTACACTCACCAACTATACTGTACTTACACATTTGCAGGCTCCACTGACAGGTTGACTTGGATTTGTTTTTTGGATCATTGTCATGTTAGAAAGTCCAGGTGTGACCCATGTGCAGCTTCCATGTTCATGAATGCAAATTGTCTTCTAAATTATTTTTTGATAACCCGCTGCATTCATCATGCCATCAATTTTGACTAAATTCTTCAGACTTTGCCCGGACCTCCTGCTTGAGGAGGCACAAATTTGCAAAGCGCTGCCTTAGATTTGGAATAGATTAGTCGTATTATCTACCTTGTTACGTTGCTCTCCAGCGACCCCTTATGTGCAGATTGGGGGCCTGTAAATTCAATCGCAGAAGTATAGTCTGAACTCCTGGACAGTCTGTGGCACAACTTGGCGGCATCAGATGCACCAATACATAACGTTCTAGAGGTTCTCCGTTGGATTCAGGTCTGGGGAAAGTGAGGGCCAGTCAATTGCATCAATGCCTTCATCATCCAGGAACTGCCTACACACTCTGGCCACATGAGGCCAGGCATTGTCCTGCCCCAGGAGGAACCCAGGGCCCACTACACCAGCATCAGATCTGAGGATTTCATCCCGGAACCTAACAGCAGTCAGGGTACCATTGGCTAGCACATGGAGGTCTGTGTGATCCATCAAGGATAGGCCTTCCCAGACCATCACTGACCCAACACCAAGCCATTCATGCTGGATGATGTTGCAGGCAGCATAGAGTTCAACCAATGTCTCCAGACTCTATTTAACATCTGTCATTTAACATGTGCTCAGTGTGAACCTGCTCTCCTATGTGAAAAGAACGGGGTGCTAATGGCGGACCTGCTAATTCTGGTGTTCTCTGGCAAATGCACAGTGCTGGGCTGTGAGCACAATTCGGTTAGAAAACATGCCCACCAGTTGTCCTGTGGAGGTCATTTAGTAGGGCTCTGACAGTGTTCCTCCTGTTCCTCCTCACACGAAGGAGAAGATACCGGTCCTGCTGCTGATTTGATGCCCTTCTACCACCTTGTCCATGTCTCCTCATGTAACGGCCTGTCTCCTGGTATCTCCTCCATGCTCTTGAGACTGTACTGGGAAACAGCAAACCTTCTTGTGATGGCACGTATGGCTTGACTACCTTTGCAACCTGATTGGGCTGCAGGTTCAACTCCATGTTACCAGTAGTGACAAGAACACTACAAAAATTCAGTCAGGAAGGATAAGGAGAGAGCAATTGTCTGTGGCCACCAGCTGCAAAACAATTCCCTTTTTGGGGGTTGTCTTGCTGTTGTCTCTCCTGTGCACCTGTTGTCACTTTCATTTGCACCAAAACAAGTGACATTGATTCACAATTGCTTGTCATTCATAACTGGACGGATTGATATCCCTGAAGTTTAATTGGCTTGGTGTTATACTGTGATGATTGCGTGTTCCCGTAATTGTTTTTGAACAGTGTATATACATTATAATAAGGTTACAATGGTACAATAATTTTTTCCACAGCAGTGTCAACTTGTATTACAGTTTTTCCCGATTACTAAAACACTAAAAGTGAATGCCCAGACCAAAGCATCGAAACCGTAACGTTTGCATGCATTTGGTACACTCAGGCACCAAATGAATAAACACAATGTCGGCATGGCACTGTAAACAATTCTGTAACACACGGTGCAAAACACTACACACATCGTGCATATGTTACACACATTGGCCAATGATATAACACTCTGCAGTCAACACGTCCATTCAATAGTTAAAACACACACAACATTAGCAACACCCTTACACACACAGTAACACTTAACCTGTAACTGAACACCAATCAGTCACTATACATATAATTCAGGTAGCACCTGTCGTGAGACAATCATGAATATGGAGGCTGAAGGACCAAGGGGAAGGAGAAGATGAGGAAGAGACGGGAAGAGGGAGAGGAGAACGAGGAAGAGACTGGGGAAGAGGGAGAGGAGATAAAGGAAGAGACTGGTAAAAACCAGACATCGGGACTGAAACATCATCGGCCATAGGGACAGTGAGAACGTCACCGGGCAGTGCGGGGGCAACATCACCATGTGTGCCGCCATTAGTGGTCAGGGTGTCCTCTATCACCATGCTATCCTGGGTCCCTACAACACTACACACATACTGAAATTTCTGCATGTACTACATGCCGCGGTCACATAGGACCGACCAGTGCAGCCCATGTTCGTTGTCTTGGATAATGTCAGTTTCCACCGGGCTGATCTGGTCCAGGACTGGTTCACCAACCACAACCATTTCATGGTGCTCTACCTGCCCCCTTATTCCCCGTTCCTCAACCTGATAGAGGAATTATTTTCGGCATGGCGGTGGAAGGTCTATGACCGCCTAAAAAAATGCACGCATGCCGCTCCTGCGAGCAATGGAGGAGGCATGCAGAGACATCGAGGTGGGGTCGATGCACGGGTGGATACGCCACACCCGGCGATATTTTCATAGTTGCTTGGCGAGGGAGAACATTGCCTGTGATGTGGACGAGGTGACGTGGCACGACCCCAATTGTGGCATGACCCCAATTGACAGAGTGATCCCTGACTTGTAATGGAAGTTGTTGTGCTACCTGTACAATATCACTGAGGCTTGGTTGCAGGAATAAAAACGGTTTAAAAACTACAAATGACAGAAGTGTCTTGAGTAAAGTTGATCAGTGTGTTGTGTCTGTTTCACTGTTTATTGTGCATGTCATCATGTGCATGTGTGTTCCCTATCGATCTGAAGAGGGCCTTTTGAAGTCAGAGTGTTAAGTTTTGATTGCAAAATGGCAGTGTTGTGTAAAGAATTATTGTGTGTTTAGTTTTGACACGATGAGCCAAATTTTGCATTTTGTGTGTTAGCAATTGGAAAAAACTGTAATATACTTGAGTATATTATCAGGCCAATCATTCAAGGGTACGTAAACTTTTGGTCAGGGCCCACTGATTTTAGTCATTATGATTTAAAAATGGCTTCACCTGACCATTAACCCTAAGAAGAAGAAGAAGAAGAAGAAGTTTTATTTATATAGCGCCTTTCCGTAGCTCAAGGCCGCTTTACATTATACAGTACAAAAACACCCAGACACTCAGACATACATTACAGTCACATGGAGACAAATAATCACATCAGACAAAATGCATGTTAAACAGATATGTTTTTAACTGGGTCTTGAATATAGCCATGGATGAGGTATTACGTAGTGTGAGAGGTATCGAGTTCCATAATTTAGGAGCATTAACACTAAATGACCTTCCACCTACAGTAGACAACCGGAAACAAGGGATGGACAATAAACCGAGTTCAGCTGATCTAAGGGACCGGGCAGGGCGGTAAGGGTGGAGTAAGTCAAACAGATATTGAGGGGCAAGACCATTTAATGCTTTAAAAGTTAACAGCAATACCTTAAAGTGGATGCGTGATGCCACAGGTAGCCAGTGAAGTTCATGAAGCAAAGGTGTAACATGAGCAGAGCGCCTAGTCGAAGTGAGCACTCTAGCTGCAGAGTTCTGAACGTACTGTAATCTTGCTATTAGTTTTTTGGGAAGACCAAGAAATAAGGCATTGCATTAGTCCAGGCGTGATGTGATTAATGCATGAATTAAAGTTTCAGCATCAGCTACAGCGAGAGAGGATCGTAGACGAGCAATGTTACGAAGATGGGAAAAAGAGTTTTTAACAAATGAAGAGATGTGAGATCCAAAAGATAGAGTTGAATCGAATATGACACCAAGGTTACGAATTGATGACGAAGGCATATAGTGAATTCCATCAATATCAAATGACTGGTCCATCCTTTTGACTAAGCCAGTAGAGCCAATCACTATTATCTCAGTTTTCTTATCATTTAACTTGAGGAAATTCAGGGACATCCAATGCTTGATGTCCCTGATACATGTAGTGAGTGAGTCAGGCAGAGATCACAACTGGTGGTAAGATAGATTTGAATATCATCAGCATAGCAGTGGAATTTAAGTCCATGCCTGCTTATGATGTCACCAAGAGGATATATGTAAATAATGAACAATAATGGGCCAAGAACCGAACCTTGAGGGACACCCTGTGTAAGTGAAACAGTGGCAGATCTAAGCCCTTGTATAGTAATATAATACTTTCTGTCACTGATGTAGGAAGTGAGCCAGGAAAGAGCAGAGACAGTGATGCCAATATCAGAAAGCCTAGAGATCATTATTTAATAGCAGACTGTGTCAAAAGCAGTGCTTAAATCAAGGAGCATCAATATGTTTATCAGCCCTGAATCCATGGACACAAGAATGTCGTTAACCACCCGAAGAAGGGCAGTTTTCAGTGCTATGTGATGGGCGAAATCCAGACTGAAAAGGTTCAAAAAGACCATTAACATCCAAATTAATCCACCCTTTCAAGGACTTTGCTTAAGAACGTTAAGTTGGATATTGGTCTGTAATTGTCCATATTTAGATGGTCTAGGCCTGAG
>JACXGM010003766.1:7360-40596 GCA_016801145.1 Umbra pygmaea
ACTGGGAGCCAGTGTAAAACACCTAGGCTCCTTACTTCAGGTTTGATCAGGGGAGTCAGTTTACCAAGGTTCATGATGATTTTCTCCCTTTTGACTTTGGGGCCAACTAAGGTTGCTTTCACACCTGCCTAATTTGGTCCTTTTAAAACGAACCCTGGAGCGTTTGGTTGGATAGTCCAGTTCGTTTGGGCTGGTGTGAAAGCTCATCCGAACTCTGGTGCGGACCAAACAAACAAACTCTGGTCCGCTTCAAAACGGGGGTCTCGGGCCGCTTCCAAGTGAACTAGAGTTCGGTTCAATTTAGGTGTGAATGCGATACGACCTTAATACAGGAAGCGCACCAAAACAATAGTGTATTGTGGGTAGAAGAGAAGTATAGCGCAAAACAATACTTTTAATAATGTCTCGGGGACTGACGTGGGCAGATGAGGAGGTAAAAGCCATCATTCAAATTTGGTCAGATGACCAAATTAATCAGTTACTTGTGGTCACACACAAAAACACAGTAGTCTATAAATTATTTAGCGAAAAGATGAAGGCTATGGGGTTCAATCGTACGGCTGATCAGTGTCGTGGAAGTCAAAAAACTATGCCAACAATATATTAAAGTCTGTGACTTGCTGCGGAAAAGTGGTAGCTAGGGTGAAGAAAAAGAGAAGTTTCAATGGTACGATGCCCTGGATGTTATACTTTGGACCAAATCCACAAGTAGCCCAAAATATACAGTTGAGTCCTATGAAGACGAGACTCATCAGACGGCAGCGCCAACTGTGGATGATTGCTCCATTGATCTAGAGTCAGACAAAAGTGGTAAGGTGTTTGTTTTGTGTGGTGGCAAAAATGATGAAAACAATTAAAGCAATACGTTAATAATACCTCATAATTTATTTATAAATTGATTTCTAATAATCTGAATATGCTGAGTTTGACAAATCAAAATAGCATGTTTGCAGTAATTTGTTTTGTTATCAACAGGGGATGAAAGCTCATTGGACACGTACCCTAATGTGAGCACAGGGAGCAGCAACCTCGACCAAGAAAAGAGCCCCCCAGAGCAGGCCATTCCTGGTACCCAAACCCGGAAAATGAAGGCCAAGGCTGATCGTGGTGACAGTGTGTTGGAGAGTTGTATGCAGCAAAAAAGGCAGATGGATGAGGCTGACCAAATACGGCAAGATCAGGAAAGTGTTGCATTTGAAAATTTTATGAGACTTTTGTAAGAGCTATAATGCCCCAACCACAGCCCGAAAATGGCACCACAGTGGAATCCCACAGCCCAAATGATGTCCCCATGTGCCTGGCCCATGGTCCAACCCCACAACCCACCAGCACCCATAGAGGACAACCAACCAGCACCCATGGTCCATGGCCACAACTCACCAGCACCCATGGAGTACAACCAAATTATTATATCAAAACAACATTCCACTATCACTAACACTATCCAACGTGAAAAAAGTATTGGAGCCAGACAGCTTCCTTGTGCAACACTGCCTAGTATATCATGTTCCTCGGATACATGGTCACCAAAACTGACAAAGGATTTTCTGCCTGTGATGTAGGTTTGAAACCATCTGAGGACATTTTCTGAGAGACCAACCCAGTTTTCGAGACGGTCTAGTAGAATATCCTGATCAATGGTGTTGAATGCTGCACTCAAGTCTCTGAGAACTAGGACCGAGACTTTGTTTGCATCCATGCTAAGTCTTAAATCGTTTACTATTTTGGTCAGGCCTGTTTCTGTACTATGATTTGCTCTAAAACCTGACTGAAACATTTCTAGAATGTTGTTGTCATTAAGAAATGTGTTCAGTTGCTGAAAAACTCCTTTCTCAAGAACCTTATTTAGAAAAGTGATGTTTGATATAGAGCTTGGGGGCGTGACGTCACGGCTCTAGCGCTGCGCTGGCTGATGGGAAAAATCGCCATTTTGTGAGGCCACTTGTTTTGTTTACTGTCATTGTTGTAACACGCCGAGGATATGTTAGTTATGGGAAGAACCTGTTGTGTTGTTGAATGTAATGTCCGTCCACACGTTCGACGGGGCTTAAAGATAGACAACGGACTTTATTTTTATTGTTTTCCGGCCTGGAAACAGAATGGAGTTATGCGTCTGATGTATCCAAGTGAAGACGGATGGCCTGGATATCCGAAGACGCATGGATATACTCTGCAGACATCCCAAGTTCATTGAAAGTGTTCCAGGCATTTTCATTAAGGTATTGTAAGTGTACTTCACTTAGCAAATGACTGTGTTCTCCTTGTGTGAGGAGTAGTAAATAGGTTCCTCTGCATTTTGTAACTTAGCACCATTCTGTCAACTGTGGCAAAGTGAGCAAGCTAAGTTAGGCTAGTTCAACAAAAAGTGCACTGAATCAATGAATGTGATCAAACCAAAGCACTCAGCTATTTTGATCACTGTGATTGAAGAAGCACGATAAATTCTTTATAAAACTTGTGTGTTTTGCCACATGAGTTCAATTGGAACTGAAACGTGAGACACTGAAAATACATTCAATCAAATTGTATTTGTTACCGTTAAAGTTTCTTTACACAAAATTCAATTGCATTTGGTTACAATTCACTAGCTTTAAAATGAATTAAAAATTATTATTGCAATGATTTAAAATGAGCGCCCATTATTGATTGCCAATAATTTGTTTCAATATGTATACTTTTGTCTCCCCAAAGGTAAACCAGCATATGAGATGGACAAGTCTCATCCAGACTGGGCTCCAAACCTGCACCAGGGCTAACCCGGAAGTCACAGCCACAATATCAGATTGGCATGGGCACAGACAACATAGACATAATTTGAGAGAATCTGAGGGAGGCCAAAATGAACAAAACAACATGAACGAAGATGAGAGAGATGGAGTCCAAGGAGATGCAGAAGAAGAGGGATATGGGGGTATTTATTTGCTGTTCTAATGTCTTCCTTTGTGCAACTGAGGAGGTGTAGTTGATCCTATATCCCACTTCTGGATGGATCTTGCTGAAGTCACTGGGCAAAACCCAGTATGCTGGCACAACAGTGACTGTCTTTGTGCCACGAATTTGAACTGTTGCCTCCATCTTAAACAAGAGAGCATCTACATGAGTACAGGTCTCAGCTATACCTGCCATGCAGCTACAATGGATACAGTCCACCTTCCCAGGGCTACTCACAATGACCAGGGATTTAGAGGATGCTCATTCAACCTCTGTGAGTGCATAACCTGTGTACATGCAGAACAACAGTAGATGGAAAGAGCAGTGGGCACAAGTATCAGAGCCAAATGTGTGGTGAGCTGGCATTTGCCCCAGTACTTTTCAAAGTAGTGTGGCGCCGCCTCAAGGCTACACAGCAAAAACGGTAGTGTAAATGAACACTTATTGCCTGAAATCACTAAGGACTTTTTTGAAATAGGACAAGTCAAAATTAAAAGTAAATTAAAAAATCAAAGTAGCCAGATCTACAGTTTATGAAATCAAACTAACCCTCTATGGCATCCATTTTTATTTTGGGGGGACAATCAACCCCATTTTCTGGGAGCTTGGGGGTCCCTGATAACATTGATCATAAAATCCCCCCCTCCCAAATAAGACATTGGTTTGTTGTCCAAAGGCAACAATGTGCTACGAGAGTACTGAAACACCAAGGTTTTCTATTTTAACGGTACATATGATAAGAGGAATAAGGTAAACAAGCAATGTATGATTTAGAAAAATATTTTTTTTGACAAACATCAATCACAAATGGTTTCAACTTATCAACATCATCAATCAAATAAACAAACCCCTACTAAGCAATTTTTTTTTTTACATTAATCAAGTCAAAGACATGATTAATGTAAAAAAAAAAATTGCTTAGTAGGGGTTTGTTTATTTGATTGATGATGTTGATAAGTTGAAACCATTTGTGATTGACAAACATCAATCACAAATGGTTTCAACTTATCAACATCATCAATCAAATAAACAAACCCCTACTAAGCAATTTTTTTTTTTACATTAATCATGTCTTTGACTTTCTATGTTGGTTTCTTTTTAAGTGTACTGCTTACCATATAGAGCTAAAATCTGTATTTTTACATATATTATATGCTCTGTTGTTTTAAACTACAGTGTTTTTTGCAGTTGCTGTATTTTGCTTTTATGATTCAGAATTCTGACTAAGGTTGGTAGTAGTTTTGACCTAACGAGAAAGCAAATCCAATCATAAATCTATAGCACAGATGCCATTAGACAAGCCATGTACTGCAACGACAATTGTTACATGACTTGTCTACCTCGATAAATGTCGTCTAAGTTACTCAAATGTATGTGAATGATAACAGTTATCTTTCATCTACAAAGCATACAATTAAGTCACAAATATTTATCTCACAAGCTCAGGGAAACTTCAGACTGATCCTCAAGATGTGAACTGAACGTGGGCTGTCATAGATTTAAAATTACGAAACTGAGCCTGGTGTATGCACTCACACAGACTAACTGAAATGTCGGAAGTAAATCGTCGGACTCGAGTATATTCTCTTGCAGGCACCTTTTCCAGGTAACGTTCTTGCATCCGGTAGAAGTTTGTCTCTATAGTACATTTTGTTCTTTTAATCGACTTTTCAACATTGTTTTCGACACTATTATTGCGGCCTCTTGTTTATGTCCCAGAATGCACTGCGCTGTGACGTCGGTTGCCAAGCTCTATCGGTCTATAGTTGCTTAGTACCTCAGAGTCTAGTTAAGGTTTCTTAAGGCGAGACACTATAGGTGAATAGGGTAACATTTTTAAATATTAGATATCACCATGAAACTTCCTCAGTTGATTACTTACACAAGTATATAAAAATGTATTCCAAGTTTTTGAAATATGGATGTTAATTTATGCAAATTAGGCATTGTCTCATTAAATATGCACAATTTTGCCTATATTTTCGGTAGATAGATCTGAACGTATGATTAAGCCAGGTTGCAAAATTATTTTTTCAATTTGTTAAAACATAAGATGAAAAAAGAATTACAGAGGGATTTCAAGATATCTGCTTTCATTACCTAGAAAATCAAAATAAACTGTCCATAGCCTTAAAATATTGATTTTCGCCATATTTTTTTGATTAAAATATCACAAATCAGGCCAGGAATGATTTATCAACAAATCCCTCTGTAAATATCTTCAGAAAACTGCTAAGTGTATAACTGGAAAGTTTGGTGTATATAGGTGTTACATAGGCTGAGATATGTCTACCGGAAAATTAGAAAACTAATTTTGAGAAAACGGCATTTAAAGATTTAAATAGTGAAATGTAATACATTTCTATTGGAAAAAATTGCTCAAAAACAGAATAAGTTCTCAGGCCCTTAGTGATAATTAAATGAATTAACTTTGACGTATCATGCAAAACGTTGCCAACAAAACCCACGCTAGACAGTTGCATGGACACAGAACAAGACCAACAGTAGATGTCACAGCTTTCTAAAGTCTAATTGTCCAATCCAGCACCATATTTTGGTCCCTCTGACATATCTTGCTGGTGCCTTTTCACTTGTTTGTGCTCACAAGTTTTCATTTCTTTTCACTTAGTGGCAAAAACCCAATTTCTTTTGGATAGGACCAGGGATTAGACTATCAGTCATATCAGCCAATTGGACAAGCAAAACCATAAATGACTATAAAGAATATGGCCATCCTATAATGTTATACTATTACAACAGACCCATAATTGTGTAGGCTATACATGCGTGTGTCAACCTGACTACAAGAGCGTGGACTCCACTGCACTAAAGCTTGCACTACAAATTATTTGGATCTTACCAAGATAAAAAAAACTTAAATTATCTAACACTTTTATATCTATCTTGCTTTAACAGTGAATTTTTTATTTTAAGTGTTGAACTTTACAATCTTATTTCTAGAATTAACAAACTTAATTCAAGAAATATTGTCAAGTGAAATTATCTTGCTGCATGGACAGATCATTTCACTTGTTTAAAGTACCTTTTCCCTGAGATTTAGTGGTTTTATCTTGTTTTTAGACACCCATTTAAGGCTGCAGTGATGCTGCCTACTGTTAATGTGAGTGTGTGTGTATGTATGTATGCATGATGTCATGTGAGCATGCATGATGTCCCCTCTTCCTCTCTCTCTCTCTAATTGAAAATAGTTTTCTTCAATAAATTCATAAATTTATAAGGCTGCATTATTTCAATGTCCTTTGTTTTTGCCACTGAACTGAAAACTGCAAAAGTAACACTTACCAATATAACACAATAAATGAGATTGCATTTTATCAAGAATCCAACCCTATTCCATTTATGAAAATATGTTCACTGTTACAACAACAGTATGATCAAATGTAACAGGTCATTAGACCTCCAAAATACACTTCCCTGTACTCTAGAAGCAGACTGCTACAAAACCTATAGTTCTCTATGGATCAATATTTATAAATAGACCCGATACATTACTATTAGAGTACAAAAGATTACGTATGAATTCATTGAGATGTGTGACATACATATTCATCCACTGCTTTGTCACACAGTCAGTGGCATTGTCATTAAACCCCCCCGGTTTCACAACGACAGCTTACGGTCTAATGTGCTGCTTCCGGATGGTTTTTCAGCTAATCCAATAGACTGCTTTCCCTCGTCACATCTTGCAAAGAGCAATTGCGTTATTTTTCTTGAAAGTTGCAGTGTTATAAAGGCCTTTTTGAAGGTCCCGCGGTAAGCTAAACACGGAAGTGTCGGACTACACCGCGTGATGCGTCTGAGCGAATCACGTTAGCAGAAATCAGAGGTAGCCAATGAGAGTTCATCATTAGCATTAAATCCCCCTTAGGACATTCACGATTGATTACTGATAGAAAGGATATGCCCTTATTTGGGTTGCATAGAGTTGTGCAGGAGACTCAGAGCTTTACAATGGTATCGGGCATGACAGACTTCAATAAACTCGGCATGTCGTGTTGGAATGCTAACTTCTTGATAAATTCGGGAGAAACTTACTACCGCAAGATAACAAAATGTAATAAAATAAACATCCTAATGTATTTTTTCAACATTTTCTTTATTGCAGCTTGAAATAAAACATACTGAAGGAGTAAACTAGCCCAAAATCTCAAAATTGACCACTGCATGAAAAAACTATGTTTTTGCCTGCCGTGTCTCGCCTTAAGAAGTGGCTTTATAACAGCAGTTTTGTATGCATTTGGGAGACCCCAGATTCAAGAGATTTATTTATAATATTTAGAACAGGTCATGAGATGCTATTAAAAACCTTTTTCAGAAGAGTGGTCGGGATAGGGTCGATAGCGGTAGATTTACTCTCTCTAACAATCATTTGCAGGTCTTCAGTAACAATGCTGTTAAATGTCTTCATTTGGTTTGTACAAGGTTTGCTTGGGAAGTTTATGTTTGTTGTATTAAAGCTAGCTCTGATGGTTGTGACTTAGTTATTAAAAAGGCTGCAAACTCCTTGCATTTAGTTTCAGAGGCTTTTGTGAGACCTGTTGAATCAGGTAAAAAATATACAGAATGTTCATAAATTCCATAGCATGCTTGTCAGCATTATTATTTATGTGAATGTTTAGGTGTGACGTTTCCCTCGAGTGTATAGAATGGAGAGAGAGAGACAGGCGCAAAGGTTGCAATAATCCAATGACTTTTATTTACCATAAACAAAAGACTGCCACGAGGGGCAAAACGGATAACCTGGCAATTCAATACAGAGAGGTTTACATTGATGAACAGGGGAATGACAGAAACACACAACCTAAATACTAATACAAACGAGGGCTAACACAACACACTTATAATACATGACAGAGGCACTAGAGGGGGACAAACCTAACAAAACACACAGCCAAATCAAAACAAAGACACACAGGGAAGCAGCTACATGAAACAAAGTCCCCTCACAGCCCTTCAGGGCTGGATAAGACAGAAGCCTCCCCCAAAGCCCACAACATCGAGGTGGGCAAAATGAGGGCCTGTGGTCAGGAGGGATAGAGAGGGGCAAGGGGCAAGGCAGTTCAGGTGGTGGCCAGGGGCAAGGCAGTTCAGGTGGCGGCCAGGGGACAGGCAGTTCAGGTGGCGGCCAGGGGACAGGCAGTTCAGGTGGCGTCCAGGGGACAGGCAGTTCAGGTGGCGGTCCTGGAGGCAGGGCGTCCGGGAGCCCTGGCACACGCAGGGGGTCCAGGAGGTCCAGCGTCAGCGACGGGGGTCCTGAGATCAGCAGTGTCAGTGACGGGGGTCCTGAGATCAGCGGCGGCTGAGACGGGGGTCCTGAGATCAGCGGCGGCTGAGACGGGGGTCTTAAGATCAGCGGCGGCTGAGACGGGGGCCCGGAGGTCAAACCCGCAGGTTCCGGCGACAGGGGCTCTGGGAGTCCTGGAGGCAGGGGGCCTAGGAGGTCCAGCAGCAGCTGGGCAAAGGGGCCGTACTCCTCCCAAGAGGCGTCATCGCCAAACCCAGGAGGTGGAGGGAGGAGTAGGACCTCCAGGTCCAAGGCCAGGACGGGTTGTAGGCAGACTGCTGGAGGTGGCTGTGTGCAGTCTGCTGGAAGTGGCTGTGTGCAGTCTGCTGGAGGTGGCTGTGTGCAGTCTGCTGGAGGTGGCTGTGTGCAGTCTGCTGGAGGTGGCTGTGTGCAGTCTGCTGGAGGTGGCTGTGGGCAGACTGCTGGAGATGGCTGTGGGCAGACTGCTGGAGATGGCTGTCAGCAGACTGCTGGAGGTGGCTGTGTGCAGTCTGATGGAGGTGGCTGTGTGCAGTCTGCTGGAGGTGGTGTCGCAGAAGGCGGCCCGTCGGCCATCTTGAGGATGTCGGCCATTTTGGGAAGTGGGGCTGTGAGCAGGTCCTCCAGGGTCTCCTTCTGGACAGGGCTGTCACAGAGAGACTTGGAGCCCCCACTCCACCCCGCATAGCCCCCCCCGAAAATTTGCTCAGGGAGACTGTCAGCCTCCACGTGACAGGAGGCCCTACGGACGGGATCTGGGGCTCTAACCGACCATAGACGGGGCATGGGGTCCCTAATGTGAGCAACAAAGGGTGGCCTACGGGCTATAGCTGGGGCCCTGGGGGCAACAACAGGGAGCCTAGGGGGACTAGTACTCAGATGGGGGTTCCTGGGTGACGGACCACTGCCCTGAACCTGAGAGCTAGGGTAGGGGCTACCTAAACTAGCCTGAACGCTAGGACACAAACTAGCCCAGTGAGCAGGGAGAGCTAGCAGGGTTGGGGAAGCTACAGGGGAAGTAGGAAACCCTACCCGAGGGAATAGAGGCCATCCGGGGCTATGGTAGAGGCAGTTGGGGTGGTGTCCGCCGAATGGCTCTTCAACTCCACTCGGGGGGGTATCTCCCACTCCTCCTCCTCGCCGTCCCAAGCTTCCCGGTCCTCCTCCCACAACGGAAACTCCTCTTCACCCTTGTCCGCATCCTCCAGCCAGCTACTGCCAAAACAGGCTACTCCATCGGCGTCGTATTCCACATCCTCCGGGGTGTAGCCCATAGCCCAAGCCTGCTCGCAGATCTGCCGGTTAGGCCGACGGAGATCTCCGCCGACGTATCCCGCTCCGGGAGGTAGAGGCTCTCCCTGGGGTTGCGGTAACTCCTTCGCTGTCTCATCGTTGTAGGTTCGTCAATCTGTCACGTTTCCCTCGAGTGTAGAGAATGGAGAGAGAGAAACAGGCGCAAAGGTTGCAATAATCCAATGACTTTTATTTACCATAAACAAAAGACTGCCATGAGGGGCAAAACGGATAACCTGGCGATTCAATACAGAGAAACGTAACAGGTTTACATTGACGAACAGGGGAATGACAGAAACACATAACATAAATACTAATACAAACGAGGGCTAACACAACACACCTGGGAGCAATAACAACCTAAATGACGTAACCACAAATAATCAGGAGAACTTATAATACATATAAGACAGAGGCACTAGAGGGGGACAAACCTAACAAAACACACATAGGGAAGCAGCTACATGAAACGAAGTCCCCTCACAGCCCTTCAGGGCTGGATGTGACATTAGGTCACTGCTTATAAGAATTTTATCATTTCAGAGAATTCTGAATGAATTCTGGTAGGAAGGCTGGAAGTTGTTTTTGTGGTTGATATATTGTTAACATCAACACTGGTATTTCTGCTTTTTGATCTGCTTGAGAACCTCTACTCCTTTTTCAGTGTGTCTATAGTCAACCACGACCTGTTTGCTGCCCTTCAGAACGAGCACAACATTGTGCAGGTAGAACTTTTATTAAACACCTGATGGGCATGCCAGAGTCAAAAAGGTCTAAAGCACTAGGTCTGCATTCAAACTCTCAGTGGTGTACCTGTTAGCAGTGTTTAAAAAGTTACTTAGGGTTTCAAAAGGTTCTTCAGAAAGAAAGTGTTGACTTGGCGCTGGCAGTGCACTACAAAAATGCTGTCCATGACACCCTGGTCAGCCAGAGAAATGCACAGGTGGCTTAAGTCATCTATGCCATGGCAAAGACCATATGTGAGAATGACATCCAGGAGCCCTCTCTTGGACCGAGAAGGAAACTGAAGAAGATAGAAGACTTAGTTGTGGAAGTGTTTTGGGGGTCCAGCTCAGACATGCTCAATGAAACAGAACATCTCAAGCAAAGGCTCTTATGCCCCTGCATTGATCAAATGACCAGTGAGCTGGATACACCTTTGGAAATATATTTCCTGAAAAAAATGTTGACATGTTCAATACTTATTTCACTCGCTCTACATTTTTTATATCTTTACAAAGCTTAAAAACTCAGGAATTTTGCAAATGTCACCGTTTTACAATAGCAGAGGCAACAAGGCGCATGCTGGCTATGTTCAGTAGACAAATGCACACTGCATATACAATTTCATATTTCTTTGCACAAATTTCACTCCACCCGTGAAAGTTTGCGGTTACATTTTTCACTGAAGTAGCCTAATGTTACGCACAAACTCCCAAGAAACAGTGTTGTCTCTTTCTAGGGAATGTAGTGTAGAACGGAAAGAAGTAGTGATGTATGGAGTGAAATTTGTGCAAAGAAATATGAAATTGTATATGCAGTGTGCATTTGTCTACTGAACATAGCCAGCATGCGCCTTTAACATATCGCTCCTATCTAACGCACGTCATAAAAGTATGTATTCCATTCTAAATTGTCCAAAAACACAACGTTCATTTTTTTCAGTTTACTCACTTATCCAAATGCTTATGAAAATGATTAGGCTACTATTTAAAAGGGAAATAATGACAAATATCAATAATTTGTCTATGCATATAAATTGCTTGAAGTAATTACTGTAGTCTCGCTCATTGAATTGGCCAAAAACATAACAGATTATACAGGGCCATATTGGCTTACCTACATCAGACAAAATAACCTCTATGTTAAAAAAACGTGTTCACCCAATGCGCTGGTCATTAAAAGTAACGAAAAGAATTGCCATTTATTTCAGTTTTCCAAACTTTTATTTGACTTTAGTTTCACATAGCTAGTTAAAACAGCATCATGGATATTTTTTTATCTGAATGCGAGTAAATTAATACAAGTAATCTATGATTTGTGGGAAAACCACATCATCTTGGTTATTTTGGAGATTTTAACATGTTTTTATAAAACACAGGTATGTGGTGATAATGCTGTCAATATTGAGAAAATTAATGTTTTTACCTATAATTATTCTGGTGACAATTTGAACGTATGTATTATGTTAATACCCCTACATACAAATACAAATGATAGGAAAACAATATATTTGCTAACACCTATTTTCATGACATTTGGGTCACAATGGTTTGTAATTTTGAAAATGTGGGTCGCCGGAAAAAAAGTTTGAAAAACACTGCGGTAGAGGACAGTAATGAAACACATTCTTTGAAGATTTCCCCTGAAATATTTTAAGATTGTTATCAGATCCAGTATCTAATTTCCCACATTACAAATAGTATTCAATAATGATTATGAAACATAGCGCTGTTATTTCACATTCACAATCATAGAAAGCGCTGTTTATCCTCATTCCATTTAAACTTGCATTTAAAGAGGATCTTACCAAAAGATTTCGGGAAGACAACTGGGAGGATTGCTTACTCAGAAAGTTCAACAAACAAACAGGAGGCTGCAACTCTTTTGACACGGTTAGCTATTAGGCTATTTAGTTGTGAGATAAATGTGTATTAGCTGCCACCAGAGTCAGTCATACAGTTAAGGAATTTAATAATCTTGATATGAGAATGATTTACATGGCATTTGACGGCATGGTGCGCAAAATAAATGCTTGTAATCAAAAATGCTACAAAATGTAATGTGGCAACCCAAGGTTTTGTACAGCTCAGCAGGCTCTATAGTATTATTAGATTTTCAAACAGTAGTGTTATTATTTTTGATGATAAAAAATAGCATAGTTATATATACATATAATAGAAAACAATTAGCCCCTGCATCATTTTTTTCTTAGTCACCTCATCTTGGCACCAGGCCTGGATTATGTTCTGTGGTGCGATGAAACAAAACTGGAACTTTTCGGCACGATGGATCAGTGGTACTGTATGTCTTTATTAAGAAGAATGACACATGTGCTGAAAAAGAACACCCTGCCCACAGTCAAGCATAGTGGTGGCTCGGTGATGCTCTAGGGCTGCTTGCATCCTCTGACACAGGAAACCTGCAGTGTGTGGAAGACAAGATGGATTAATTGAAGTATGAGAAAATCCTAGGAGAAAATGTCATGCCATCTGTGAGGAAGCTAAAGCTTGGGCATCATTGGACCTTCCAACCTGACAATGACCACAAGCATACTGCAAAAACCATCAAGGCTTGGGTGCAGAAGAAGTCCTGGAAGAGTGTACAGTGTCCATTACAGTCACCTGACATGAATCCCATAAAACAATCCCATCTCTGGTGGGATTTGAATAAGGCAGCTGCAGCATGCAAACACAATGCATCTCATTTTAAACAGGTCATGGGTTCAACAGCAAATGGGTGCTCTACTAAGTACTAAAGATGCTTGCCATGAAGGGTTTGAAATTATTATGAGTTGCATTTGCAGTTGAATTTGGGGAAACCACTTGAAACATTTGTTGTGTTGAGCTACTTCAATTGCTTTTGTTTGATTTTCTTCATTGCAAAACAGATGACAGTCTGTACCTTTTTTGTTTTGTTTTTTTCAATATTCCTCCCTTCCCAATTCCCTCTCTAATCCTTCCTGTTCGGCAGCTCTGCAACTTCTTGTATAGATCTGGTGGATGACGAGGGGCGTGCACATGGTTCATCCAACCACATCTCTCCTGAGCTGCTGATTCATTTTGCACTGTTTATCCAACACGGAGGCCTTTAGTCGGATCATGCACGGGATGATTACGTTCACCGACTATACTTCCGCAATTTCATTTACAGGCGCCCGATCTGAACACAAGGAGTCACTGGAGAGTGACATGGGAGGATATATGTTTTGACCAATCTAACCCGAATCACAGGCAGAGCAATGCTAATTTTGTGCTCCCAGGTAAAGTTAGTGAACCCATGGTCAGGCTCGAACCCATGGCCATCGTGACATAAGACTTCCTGCAATGCAGTGACTTAGCCTGCTATACCATGCGTGCCCCCAACAGTCTGTAAGAAACCTGATTTGCAAGGGAGTTTGAATCATTTGTAAAATACCAGTGTGCTGTGTCCAGAGTCTTTCAGGATCTTAATCAGCTTCACAATCATGTGTATTCCTAGACCAGATATAGTACTGGACATAACTTGTGATGTCACCCATTGGTGTGTGAAGATCTGATTTGAGTCGTTGAGTTTGCCGTTACGAGTGCAGCCATCTTGGTTGTGGATGTGATGATTTTAGACAAGAGGCTGAGAGTTGGCAATGCTGCTTATGATCTACGTTACGGTACACACTTTCCCTGGCACAGTCAATGTAAATCACATCATAGTCACTCCCTAAAACACCCCCTGCTTTATCGCTGATTTTAAAATCAACAAGACTAAAATCAAGGATTACTTGGGTTGTTATACCAACATCTGGTGAAAATTTAATGTCAATAGCACCTTTGGAAATATATTTACAGAGAAATGGTGACGTGTTCAATACATATTTCACCCACTGTATAATAATTCCTTGGAATGATATTTGTAATTGAATTTACAAAAAGTAACAGTACTTGTTTTTTTGTCTTTTTTTTCCGATCTTTTTACAGTGTACTGTAGGCCTACAGTAGTTTACGTTGCCAACAGCAAAACAAATTGCAATAGGCCTATATAGCCAATATACACATGTATATTTTGTTAGATAATGATATACATAGATCAGCCATAACATAATGCCCACCTGCCTAATGTTGTGTCATCCATTAAAAAAATTATAATAACATTGAGATAGTATCTCATTATGATAAAATAAAATTAGATCTGGGCCAAAATTCTTAAAGAAAACATGTTCACCTTATGGTCCAGGGCTTCCATAGTTAGTAACATTGTACAATGTTTATGTTAGCTTTAAGGGAACACACCATGATACCACAATCCAGAGGAGCTTCTACCAGACATTTGTAGGACAATGAGATTTGTTTCCCATGCTTGGCTAGAGAGAGCAACTGATTTAAAAATATGCAGGCAATTTCCTTCATACAATGTCACAGCATGTGTTGAAATATAAAAATAAAATGTATGGTGAGCTGGCATTTTCCCCCAGTACTTTTCAAAGTGGTATGGCACCAACCCACCACTTTCAACGCAGCACAGTATTGGACGCACGTATATTTTCTAAATTAATAACAACATAGAAAAACAAATATTCAATGGTAAAAGATAGCATACATTTCTCAATATTTGACAAGTTCATATAGTGCCTCTCACTTTTAGCCTGTTTCGTCTTTTGAATATAACCCTTTCCCTGAAGATGACATGCTGAACTTAAATGCTGACTGTGACAGGTGTTATTCACTTGTCAGCCACAGTGATTTCCTTAGCTACAGCCAACATGGTGTTAACCAGAACTTCAACCCTGCCTCTCAAATAATGAATTGCACTGAATCGACACCAAATGTTGAATGTGCTTTCTTGCTTTGCTCCTCTCAAGGCTGCTTAGATTGTGAGAATGTGAACCTGTGCAAATTTCATGGACAAAAAAGGTATGTCAAATCCAGCCGCGGTCGGTTGAATGGATCTTAATTGGGGACGTGGAGCTTGTGAATATAAGGCGAGCCTGACGTCCCTAATTAGGATCCACTGAGCGCGGCTGGTCAAATCTTACAGCTGTACAGTAACACTAACAAGAATGGCCATACTCATAGCAAACAAAATTACTATCCTTTACATTTAGCTGCCTAGATGTGTAGCTATTCTAGCTAGCTTGCTAGTGAGCTAGCTTATATTAGCTAGCTTATATTAGCTAGCTCGGATGATTTTGTCATGGAGCCTCAGGCGAAGGCCAGGTAGGAGAAAGCAGAGGAGGAGGCCGTTCAGGCAGAGGCGGCGGCTGAGGTGAAGGCTGTGCAGACGAAGGTGGAGGCAGAGACCAGGCAGGCTTGGGCCAGACTGGAGGAGGCTTGGTGGGCCGAGGCAAAGGCGGATGCAGAACAGGCACCAGAATCAAGGTAAGCACAGGAACCTGGGCAGACACAGGACATAACAACACAGAAACAGACACACCGACAGACACAGAGATAGACACAGGCACGGGGACTGGGGTAGGCACAGGCACGGGAAATGGGGCTGGCAACAAGACAGGGACAGGCACAGAGATGGGGACAGGCACGGGGACGGGGACAGACACAGAGACGTGGAGCAGGCTTGGGACCATTATTGAGGCAGTTGTGGTAATTGACCCCAGGGAAACAAGAGGAGGTAGGGACAGGTTATAATCCTCTGGGGATCGGGACTCTGAAGTGACCTCTGGTGGTCGTGGCATGGTAGAGACCTCTGGTGGTTGTGGCAGGGTGGCGTCCTCTGGTGGTCAAGAAGGACCAGAGGTGTAGGACATACTTCTGGAAGAATGCAGTGAAAGAATGGCTTCACTATAGCCCATACTCTATCAATAGGGGACCTGACTTGAGAGCATAATGCCCTTACTGGAAACGGAGGGGATCTGACAGGAGACTGAGGGGACCATGACAAGAGACTGAGGGGACCATGACAAGAGACTGAGGGGACCATGACAAGAGACTGAGGGGACCATGACAAGAGACTGAGGGGACCATGACAGGTGACTGAGGGGACCATGACAAGAGACTGAGGGGACCATGACAAGAGACTGAGGGGACCATGACAGGTGACTGAGGGGACCATGACAGGTGACTGAGGGGACCATGACAGGTGACTGAGGGGACCATGACAGGTGACTGAGGGACCATGACAGGTGACTGAGGGGACTGAACTGGGAACTAAGGGAGAGGTTCATCGGATGCTTGGAGTGGGCTTGCAGTGGCGTCCAAGGTGGAAAGCGAGAATATGTAAGGGCTCGTTTGAACAGGAAACACATAGCATCTTTGCTATTGCTATCGAGCCCTTTTCAGTGGCTTTGCAGGCATCACTCTCTTTCCAGGGTGTCCTACACAAGGGAATTAAACATAGGCTCTCATTATAGGCTGACGACTTGTTGCTATACATGCATTAACCCACATCGTCTTTACCAGCTATTCTCTCTATTCTGGAGAATTTTAGTTATTTCTCTCGGTACATCTTCAAAAGAGCAAATGCTTAATCTAGCTGCATTACAGCTTCAGCAGATATAGTTGCCTTTCCAGCTTAATGACTCTGGCTTCAAGTACATTGGGGTGAACATGACTCGCTCACTGCTAGCTCTCCTCTCAGCAAACTTTTTCCCCCTTCTTATTCAGATGAAAGCTGATTTCAAGAAGTGGGATAACTTACCTGTGTCTTTTATAGGAAAGATCAATGCTGTTAAAATGAATAATTTGCCCATAGTCATGTGTCTTTCACTCACTATCACTTTGTTTTTACCCATGTCTTACTTTAAAGCAATTAATCAGGCTAATACTTCCTTCATCTGGTTGGGAAGGTGTCAATGATTAGTAGGTCTTTGCTCCAGAGATTCTATACTCTTATTGGGCTGCCAACCTTCAGAAACCGCTACTCTGGCTGCATTCCCCAGATACATATTGGTGCCATTTAGAAGGTCTGTCCTGCTCCTCTTCATCTCTCCCGGATTTATTGTCCTCCGCTCTCAATATACCTCCTCATTACACTGGCAACCCTGTAGTACTATCTACACTTAAAATATGGTACCAGTTTTGTCATTTCAAGTTCTCCTTTACATCCTCTATGGACCCTATAAATAACAACAACATATTCACTCAATCTGTTGTTGACAATGCCTTCTCTCTTTGGAAAAGGAAAGGTATTAAAACATTCCATGATCTTTATGAAACCTGAGTCTTGGCTGCTGAACATGCTTTGCCTTCATCCCATTTTTTTCAGTACCTGCAGAGGAGACATTTTGTGTCCTCTGAATTTGTGGGTTTCCTTTCCCTACCCTCCACCCAGCCCTGGCATGAGTTACTGACTTTCCTACCCCAACAGAAATCCTTGATTTCTCAGGTCTATTTAGGGATTATGTCATGTGATAAACACTACACTAATATACCTAAATCTGCTTGGGATCGAGAAATGGGTTTTGAATTCGCAAAGGAGCTCTGGGTCAGAGCAATTGATAGAATAAGCTCCACTTCCTCTTGTGCTCATCTTGGACTCATTCAATTCAAGGTGGTTTATATAGTTTACTACTCCAAATCCAGACTGTTTAGAATTTAACCTACAGTGTTGGATATGTGTGACAGATGTCATTCCTCTCCATGTACTTTCTTCCACATCCTGATACTTGGTTTGAACTTCAACAGATCATCTTGAACATGTGTACATGCATTGACTTTCTACCACGTGAATGGCTGGTGAGTGTATATCAATATATTAACAACAAGTAAGTACCACTAAGGGAGGTACAATAAATGTCATGACTGGAGAAAAGGAATAGCAAAAATATGCTCACATACAAACTTACAGCTCTGGAAATAAATAAGAAAATGGCTTATATCTCATCTGAAATCTATTCAGAAACTGATTTTACAATAGTGAAATATGTCAACTTGTCAATATACTATTGTTTGTTTTTGCACCACCATCTTGTTGTTGCCATTCCTCTAGACGCCAGCAGAAGTGGTAAACCCATTGCCCACCATTCATTCGGAATATGGAAATCGTTATAGACGGAAATTAAAAAATAAATAGTGGACCAATCAATTACAAATTCACAATTGCACTGCATGGGACTAGGACTCCAATGGAATGGAATCAATATCAGGAAAACTGCGGGTGCAGATAAGGCGTTAAAACCGAATAATATTATGACGTAGAAGAAAAAAACGAAGAACAATATTGTTGTGCTATTTGCACAATCATATAATTATTTGGGCACCTACTAAAATAGTAACTGTGCTAAGATGCTGGCAGCACACCACATACATTTCAAAGGCTAGCAAGTTGGTCTTAATTGTTTTTTTTTCCAGGTAGTGGACTGGTTATGGTTGTTATTGTTGATAAAGAAGTGTTTTTGTCCTTGCCACCAGACCTGGGTAATGGGAATGTGGGTTTCCCTGCATCTCCCTGGAAGTCAATCACATAACAATGGGGTCCTTGGAGTGAGTGGGATTCTTAGGTGGAGAGGGGTGGCAGAGTTTGAAAGAGGTTGAGAGACTGCATCTCAAAACAAGGTCCTGAATAATTGGTTTTGGATTATTCTCATTGTGTGGTGGTCTGTAAGTCTCTTTGACCACATATAAACCTCATGAGTTTATTTTCTTGTCAGAAAGCTTTGTTCAAGTTAATTAAAGGCTTATGTGTCATAGAAACAGTCATTCTACTTCAGCTGACATGTATTATCCAATTATTTATTTGGCAATATTGTTTGTACTATTATAGGGTCTACAATGTCTCAACAGTTGTTCTACTGTAGCTAACATGGATTTTATATGACCACTGTAGTTCTAAAATTGTGTATTTCACTAATACGTTATTTAACTGTTGTAAAACATCCATGGAATTAGAAATTCCATCAAGGCCAAAATAAACTCTGTCCAAGTTCACTGTTATTGAATGTGTTTTGAAAAGTAATTAAAGGGCATTGCTTTTATCAAGGCCAACAATGTTAATATTAGCTAAAGCAGGCTTACAGGATAGTGTAAGATGGAGAAAGAAAAATAACAAATGAGTGTCCCCTTCAATCGGCTGCTCCAAAAGAATCTGCAGCTGACCTTGAATTAGCCATCATGGTTTGAGTTCATAAACGCACTTTAGTGTCAAATAAATGGACTTTGTAGGGAATAAGGAGTCTTCTGGGATATATACACACATAATATAGTGAAAGAAGATTGGCCATGGGACAGGCCATTATTACCAAAAAATGTGTTTCATTTCAGTATTTTCACATTAATCAGTCTCAGAAGATTTGGCCTGATAAACCATTGTAACAGCCGCCCTAAAATAAATCACCTATAGTGTAGATGTTGCAGGTCTATCTAATAGAACATTGAGCAGTGAATATTATGCTGCCTCCCCATTCATAGCTCCAATTTGGCAAATAATACAGCTGATCTTTCATGGTGACATGATGGAAATAGGAACAGCCTTTTAGCAACAGATCATTATGTAAGTCCTCCCAACTGAGCTGTGGTCAAATGTAATGCCCTGTATAGTGAAGAGGATGTAATTTGATAGACAAAGTCGACTCATTCAGGGTGTCATTTATGTAGGTGATTAATGACTTTCACATGGCTTGAATTACATTTATTTCAGATGATCTTTTCACAGTAGATTTTGTAATGAAAAAATTTATATTAAAAAAAGAGTTAAGCAATGCCCAATTCCCTCCTTATTACACTCAAGAAATGGTTGGCCCATGATGACAGCAAACAGTATCTTCCTATAATTATTGATTATTCATTCAAATTGCTGTGGAAGGATACAACAGATTGTTAGTGTGCAAAACTTCTTCCACAGCAATTTAAGACCGACCAGGAAGTGTTTTTTTGTTGCTTCATTGCACACATGCCAGTTATTGAATGTAACTGTATGATTACACAAGAGGGAACTGCACTGTCAATTTGTTTTTTAGGATGCTGATCTAGGAGTATGAAAGGCTACAAGCGTAATTGAAGCAACAGCAGACATTTAACATTTTCATCAATTATGAAACACCTTTTGATTTCCCCAATATTTTCTCCCCTTCCAATTGGTCTTGTCCAATTCTCACTGACCCTGAGAATTGCAGCTCCACAACTCTCTGGACAGATGCGTGACGGTGAGGGGTACTCACATTGTTCACCTAACCACATGTTGCAGAGTTATCCAACACAGAAGCCTTTCATCAGCTCATGCACAGGAGGATTACGCTTGCATCTATACTTCCGTGATTGAATTTACAGGCTCCTGATCTGCACACAAGGAGTTGCTGGAGAGCGACATGGCAAGGTAGATCATTTGAAATATTTGTACCAACTCCCGGGCAGCCCTATGCCAATTTGCGCTGCATCTTGCTGGAGGTCTGGGGAAAGTCGTAGAACCCAAAGTTAGGCTCGAACCACAGACTAACATGATATATAGACTGTCCTGCAATGCTGTGACATAGCCCACTACACCATGCAGACCCTCATGGTGAAGTTGGTTTTCATGTGATGTTCAGTATTTGTAATGAGTACTAGTTTTGTTTAAGTATAAAATAATTGAATTGGACATCAATTGTTTGAATGCAACATGTATACAGTTTATATCTTTAGAAATGTAGGATTTTCCTTTAGGTCATGTGACCAAGGAGAGGATCAAGGAGGAAGAAACTCAGAGACTAAAACCGGTTCTTTGCTCAGAGGAATGTAAGGTCAGAAGAGTGCTGACCATGTGACCATGTGATCTCTTTGAGCTTACTGTACAGAGATTTACAAAATGGCAGAAGCAGGCAGGAACTTGTCACCAGAGTTAATAGGATTGGTGAAAAATTGGGTGAAAAACTTGCTCATGAAGTAAACTATCAAATGGCATCAATGCATGGTGTATTTACAGTGCCCATAGAAAATCATCATACCCATTTGAAATAGTCAATTTCTTTGTATTAAAGCCTAAAATAACAAAAACATAAGAAAATATGTTTTTGTTCCAGCTTTATTTGAACATTCTGCCTTACAATATTCAAGAAATGTGAAAAGGCAACAGTTTGTAAACTAGGATAACAAAGTTGAAAAGTGAACAGTCTGATTATTTATTACTTCGTAAAGCCACCTGTTACTTTAATTACAGCCATCAGTCTGTTTGGATATGTCTCTATTAGCTTTGCTCACCTAGATTGGGGAATATTTAACCATTCTTCCTTGCAGAATTGTTTGAGGTCAGTCAACTTTTTGTGGTGAGCGGCAATTGACTGTTGTCTTTAAGTCCATCACCAGATTTTGACCACTCAAGGACATTCACCTTCCTAATCCTTAAGCCACTGCATAGTTTTTTTTTGGTGGTGGGTTTAGGATCATTGTTGTGTTGAAAGGTGAGCCACCTTCCTATCTTCAGCTGTCTAGTAGACGGCTGCAGGGTTCCCTCAACAATTTGGGTGTAATTGGCAGCATCCATTTTCTCTTCAATCCTGAGCAATTGCACAGTCCCACTGAAGAGAAACACCAACATAATGTTGCCACCAACATTGGTGTAATGTACCAAAGTATTAAAGGACTATTCTACAGTAAATTGGCATTTACAAAGGTTACCATAGATGATTTCTCATATACACATTTAGTTATTTTTCAATATATCAAAACATAAAAATAAAAAAGCTGATTGTATATATTATAGATCACTTCGCATCCACTGGTGTGCTTCTGAATTCCAAGTTCCAGAGTTCCGAGCAAACTTAGTGCTCGCCCCCAGTGTATACGGACCGGCACACAGAACATGGGCTATTCTACAGCACACCGCTGGAGAGCTTGAAGCTAGGAAGTCATTCATATTGTTTTTTTTTTAAGTTTAGTCTAATTTGTATTCATCATGCCTGTTTGGTGTTCTGTAGAACGCTTCCTATGTCAACAAGCCAGTGGCAAAATATATAAAAGTCTGATTCTTCTGTCGTTATTATAGAGTTTGAAAGGGATATGCATGCTGAATTAACTGGCACTACAGTCCGAAAGTGGCTGAGAAGCAATGCAATCCCATCCATGTTTTCATTCAAAGGGAAAAATGAAAATCTATGGGTCCCAGCTCAGCAAAATCTAAGAGATCATGGTTGGAGGTAATTTATTGACTTTTATTATAATTTACTAGTGTGATGCCTTATTGATATATCAATCATAAATGAAACACCATTACAGTAGATTATATGCATCTCTGTTTACAGTCATAGACCTTGTTTGTCTAAAATATTGGAGGTATATAATTGAATTCATATTTTACTAGTTTTGCCCTTATTGATCTAGCAAATCCTAAATAAAACACCATTACAGTTGATTATATTCATCTCTGTTTACAGTTATTGACCTGGTTTGTCTAAAAGATTGGAGGTATATAATTGAATTCATATTTGAATAGTTTTGCCCTTATTGATCTAGCAATCATAAATGAAACACCATTACAATAGTTTATATTATTTTGTGTTCATAGTCATAGAACTGGTTTGTCTAAAATATCGCTGTTGGTGGTAATTTATTGATGTTATATTTGACTAGTTTTGACCTTATTGAGCCATCAATCATAAATGAAACACCATTAAAGTTGATTTGACTGTTAGCAGTTGATCATTGTTCATTGCAAGGTAAAACCACTGTGACATACGGCTGCTTTATTTTACTGTCTTCACTAATAGATTGAAATTGCAAAAATATTGTACTAAATTTGAAAATGATCAAATTTGAAATCTCAGTATAGACCAGTACAAATGCTGGAGTAGTTACTGTGCCTTGCGAAAGTATTCGGCCCCCTTGAACTTTTCGACCTTTTGCCACATTTCAGGCTTCAAACTTAAAGATATGAAACTGTAATATTTTGTGAAGAATCAACAACAAGTGGGACACAATCATGAAGTGGAACAAAATATATTGGATATTTCAAACTTTTGTAACAAATAAAAATGCAAAATGCAAAATTATTCAGCCCCCTTAAGTTAATACTTTGTAGTGCCACCTTTTGCTGCGATTACACATGTAAGTTGCTTGGGGTATGTCTCTATCAGTTTTGCACATCGAGAGACTGAAATTTTTGCAAAACAGCTCGAGCTCAGTAAGGTTGGATGGAGAGTGTTTGTGAACAGCAGTTTTACGTTCTTTCCACAGATTCTCAATTGGATTCAGGTCTGGACTTTGACTTGGCCATTCTAACACCTGGATATGTTTATTTGTGAACCATTCCATTGAGATTTTGGTTTATGTTTTGGATCATTGTCTTGTTGGAAGACAAATCTCTGTCCCAGTCTCAGGTCTTTTGTAGACTCTATCAGGTTTTCTTCCAGAATGGTCCTGTATTTGGCTCCATCCATCGTCCCATCAATTTTAGCCATCTTCCCTGTCCCTGCTGAAGAAAAGCAGGCCCAAACCATGATGCTGCCACCACCATGTTTGACAGTGGGGATGGTGTGTTCAAGGTGATGAGCTGTGTTGCTTTTACGCCAAACATAATGTTTTGCATTGTTGCCAAAAAGTTCGATTTTGGTTTCATCTGACGAGAGCACCTTCTTCCACATGTTTGGGGTGTCTCCCAGGTGGCTTGTGGCAAACTTTGTGTAGTATACGACTGATTGTTGTCCTATGGACAGACTCGCCCACCTCAGCTGTAGATCTCTGCAGTTCATCTAGAGTGATCATGGGCCTCTTGGCTGCATCTCTGATCAGTCTTCTCCTTGTATGAGCTGAAAGTTTAGAGGGACGGCCGGGTCTTGGTAGATTTGCAGTGGTCTGATACTCTTTCCATTTTAATATTATTGCTTGCACAGTGCTCTTTGGGATGTTTAAAGCTTAATAAATCTTTCTGTATCCAAATCCGGCTTTAAACTTCTCCACAACAGTATCTTGGACCTGCCTGGTGTGTTCCTTGTTCTTCATGATGCTCTCTGTGCTTTCAACGGACCTCTGAGACTATCACAGAGCAGGTGCATTTATACGGAGACTTGATTACACACAGGTGGATTCTATTTATCATCATTAGTCATTTAGGTCAACATTGGATCATTCAGAGATGAACTTCTGGAGAGAGTTTGCTGCACTGAAAGTAAAAGTTTATTTTTGTTAAAAAAGTTTGAAATATCCAATAAAGTTTGTTTCACTTCATGATTGTGTCCCACTTGTTGTTGATTCTTCACAAAATATTACAGTTTCATATCTTTATGTTTGAAGCCTGAAATGTGGCAAAAGGTCGAAAAGTTCAGCACTGTATATGAAATGTGTTCCTTAACTGTCTTGTACATTTTTGGTAGCGCAGTTTCTGAGATATATTTATAAGAAGAAGTTTTATATATATATATAGCGCCTTTCCATAGATCAAGGTCACTTTACATTGTACATTACAATACATTTCGACACTCAGACATAAATTACAGTCACATGGTTACATGTAGTCACATTATACAAAATGCATGTTAAATAGATGTGTTTTTACCTGGGTCTTCTGCAACCTGGTAAACAGTACCTTGGCTCTCCAAAGGCTCCATTAAACGGCAAAATCCCACATTTCTGACAACGGACAGGGGTTGGTCATCCAGGACAATTAACTCAAATTTTGTCGGTTAACTTTGTTGCTTTTTGCCTGTCTTGTGGGAAATTTATTTCATAGTTTGAAGGCAATTTCCAGAGTTTGCTGCTGCAATTTGTCCTTATTTTTTCCTCTTAGCTTTGGTAAATGTGTCATGCTCTTTAGCGTGACGCGTCTTAAAATGTTTGATTAAGTTGCTGGTGTTTAAATTTGCAACACTTGTGCCACCCCTCAAAATTGTTTGCATATGTTGCATGTCACCGTCTTACTGGTGGGTACTTCTAAAGCAGTGCCAAACGCGGACATGATGCGCTAATGTTCGCTTCTATTAGCGAGACATCAGGTGATCAATTCTTCTTCGCCCCTCTAAAACAGCAGCTACCGATGGCAGCACAATGCAACTGTTTTAAGAGTGGCAAAGAAGAACTGTGTCAGAGCTAACAGAGCTAACCAGTAAATAGATTCCTATTTCTAATAAATTACGTGGTATCAAATTGGTGCATGGACTCCAGTACTCGCCGATACCGATGCCAGCATTTGCGGCAGTATCAGAGTCATTTTTGATACTGGTATCGGAATCGGAACATCTCTATGTGGACCTACAGGTTTCATTGTCTGAAAACTCCAAAGAATCATCCATCAAATATAAGTCCTTAATAAAGTCTATGAAAGGTCCCCAAATGTTATCGAATAAATGTTGTTTAGATTTCCTAATGTACGTATGTTATTCTTTCTGGAAGGAGGCTGGACATCTGCTTTAACCACTAGGTGGCGCTGGGTCTGTTCACATACTTCCAAGACATGGCTATACATTTCTTTGCAGACAACAAACTTAAAAGTACATTCAGTTTTGCTATAATTATGTTTTTCTGGGTACAAAATCAACTACAAACAATTTTGGGTACAATACTATCTGTTTAGAGAGAATCTTTTCAACTCGATTTTTTGCCTCTTCCTAGAAGATTTTTACTTGCCTGCACTCCCACATGCAATGTATTAGAGTCCCTCTGGAGCCACACTTTATGCATACATCCGGTATATTATTATTATATTTATTTAGTTGTGTAATATATACGCGTATGAGCCATTTATATTGTAGCATTCTAAGACGGCTATTTATAGACATGGTGTGGGTTTTAACACAAGCCCTTTCCCACTCCTGCTCTCCAAGTGATAATGACAGATACACATTCCATGACATAAGTTTATCCCTCGAATTCTCTGCTACAGTGGAGATCAATAAATTATAAAAATCTGAAATAATGCCTTTTCTCAATTTAATTTTTAACGATCAACTTTTCCAGCGATGTAATGGGAGGTTTACTTAGATTACTGTGATTCGCTTTCACAAAACTTCTCACCTGGAGGTATTTAAAATAGTGTTTTTATCAGGCTTAAATTTGGATTGTAACTCTTCTAAGGACATAAATATCAGACTCTGATGGATAAAGGTCATTAATTGTTTTAAGTCCTACAGATGCCCATCGTTTGAAAGTTGCATTTGCCCTTCCTGGTACAAAGAGCTGGTTTCCCCATATTGGGCAAATGGTGACTGATTCTTTGAAATATTTACTTACCTCATGCCAGACTTTAATCATATTTTTTCACATTGGATTTCTAGTTTATTTCCGTAGGTTTTTTGCCCTGTCAGAATACATGAATAATGGGAGAGATAATTTTAAATCATTTCGACCCAATGTGGATTGTTTTTGCTTGAAAAGTAGTCCTTAACTGTCCTTAACTGTGTGGCCCAATAGTAGAATTTAAAGTTGGGACACCTTAGCCCACCACCATTGAATGGTAAATAGAGTAAGGAGAGACAAATCTTAGGCATCCCATTATTCCATATAAAGCCCACAGTATTTTTTTTCAATCATATAAAAGGTTGAGGATGATGTGGCAGCGGGACATTTTGAAAAACGTAAAGTAACTTTGGCAGTACATTCATTTTTAGAATATTGACTCATCCCATTACGAATAAAGGCATTAGTCCATCTGTTGATTGAATCATTTATTGTTTTCATTAGATGCTCATAGTTAATTTTTAACAACCTAATTCAATACTGGAAAAATCTGGACACCTAAATAGGTAAAATTTTCCATTACTTTAAATTGAGTAATCTTATAGATAGGATTGGTCTATTCAGCTACATTTAATGAGAGAACGTAGGATTTAGTATTGTTTACTTTATAACCTGAAACTTTCCCAAACTCCTGAATCACTTTTGCCACCCCCGGGATTGATGTCTTGAGGTTTGTCAAAAATAAGATGACATCATCCGCAAACACAGAGATTCTGTGCTCAGTGGGCCCCACCATAATTCCCGAAATTTGTGGAAGGCTGCAGATGACTCACAAAAGGCTTGCAAAAGGCTCTATTGCTAGCGTAAATAGCAAGGCAGAGAGCGGACATCCCTGCCTACAACCCTTTGTAATTTTAATTGGCTCTGAAAATAACTTGTTTGACATGATTTCCGCAGTCGGGTTATTATAGAGTATTTTAACCCATTTTATAAAGTTAGTTCCACATTCAAACCATTCCAAGACTTGAAGAAGAAAGGGCCACTCGACCATATCGAAGGCCTATTCTGCGTCCAATGATAGGAACGCAGTATCTTGGGTATTGTCCTTAGACCAAATAACATTCAAAACCCTTCTTACAATATGATAGCCTTGTCTTCCAATTATAAACCCATTCTAATTCTATTTATTATGTCTGGCAGGATTTTTGGAAGCTGTATTGCTAAAATTGTACAAATGATCTTAAGATCAGCATTTAATAAAATTTCATTTTCACATTTATCTGGGGGTTTACCAGGCTTTGGCAGCAACGTAATTAGGGCATGATTCATGGAAGATGAAAGTTCGCCTTTTTCAAACGCCCCTGTAAACATATCTAATAGAGGTATTGGCAATTTATCTTTAATTATTTTATAGAGATCAATGGGAATACCATCTGGTCCTGCTTGCTTAACAGAATTCATTCCATCAATTGCTCGTGATATTTCCACTTTATTTATTCCCATATTTCAATTAACCCTCAAATTATCTGAAATAACTGGAATGTTTAGCCCATTAAAAAAAAATTCAAGTCGTTACCGTCATGGTTTTCTTGAAAATCATATAACTTCTGATAAATACATTCTAAATATCTCTAGGATCTGTCAGCATTTTTTCCTGTGTTCTAATAGATGTAATTGGTGTTGTTGATTCAAGTTGTTTAATTTGCCAGGCTAATAATTTTCCTACTTTATCTCCTTGTTCATAAAATGACTGTTTTAATCTTAAAAGACTAGACGCAGCTCTAAAACTAGTTTGTTTATCATATTCAGCTCTTAGTAACAGCAATTATTTTTTCAAATCTGTGTCATTTGTTTGATGAACCCTTTCCTGAATGGTCCTGATTTTAGTTTCTAGTTCCAACCTATCCCTTCTAGCTTTCTTAGATTTGTTGCCAGTGTAGCTAATAATATGCCCCCTAAGAAACGCTTTAAAAGCATCCCAATTTACACACACCGACTTTGATTTGTTTTTATTTGAAAAAAATCTGTTGTCCAATATACTTAACAAACTCTTCATCCTGCAGCCATTTGTGCTGAAAGCGCCATCTAGGTGGGTCACATGTAAGTTTGTTGTCTCTATATATAAGGGAACAAGGTGCATGACCTGAGACTACTATGCTGTCATATAAACAATCTTGGATTTTGGATTGTAGTTCTGATGAATTTAAAAAATAATCTATTCTTGAGTATGTTTGAAATGTTGCTGAATAGCATGAATAGGCTTTAGTTTGTTGGTGCAATTCCCTAAAGATATCCAGCAAAAAATATTTTATAAAGCTTTGTAAAGTCATCCTACAGTTGTTATGTGATTGGTCAGTTCCTGCGGATCTATCTATGCCTGGGTAAAGGGTACAATTAAAATCCCCTGCAATCACATAGCGCCTTGGTAGTGCTGAAAGTAAAAGGAATAAATATTGATTAAATCCTGAGTCATCTAGATTATACCATATACATTAACCAAATTTAAATTATCTAATAATAAAGATCCCTGAACCATTAAATATCTGCCCTTATTATCTTTAATAACATTTTTTGCATGAAATGGAACGGAATCATGGATCAGAGGTCATAACTCTTCTTGCTCTAGATGTGAATAGTGCTGTAAATACACTACCCTGCCACCTTGTCGTTTACGTGTTGTAGGCCCCTGCAGTTCCACGTCACAAACCTCAGGTTCAGTGTTTGTGACATTTGAGATATATCAAAACTGTAAAATCAGGAAATAAGTATTTACCTCATAAGATAGGATTTTTTCACTGAGAAGCGTAACCACCCGGATATGAGAACCATATACCCAACACCTTGAACACAAACTACCCCTCGTTACCCCCCTGTATGGGTATCCCTCCCACGACAGTACGTCTCCCAGTATCGCATGCGACCCCTCCACACGCAGTGAGGAGCAGCCTAACCACTCTTCTCTAGCCAAACCAGAACCTTTACTACTGATGCTGTTCGCTATTAGCAACAATCAATTAACCACTCTCGTTTTACTACAAGTTTACACACTTTGTGCTCTTTTTATAACGCACAGTAATTGCGCCTCCATATCCAATCACCATGCCCTGGAAGTTACTCACTGAGAGAAAAATAAAGAAAATGTGTGAAAGCTGGCAGTGATTCATCCTTTTCTGCTGCCCTCTGAACTTTCTTCACAAACTCTCGTGCCGTTGCTGCTGTTGTAAAGGAATGAGTCCGACCCTCATAAGTCACAGATAGTTTGGCTGGGTGGGCCACTCCTTGTCGCAGCCCAAATTTGCGTAACTCCGCTCGAACCGAATCAAACTGCTTCCGTAGTTGGTGTAATCCAGCTGCTGTGTCCGGATCAATCTGTACCTGTTGATTTTGGAACGGAATGTCATTATTTGCTTGTGCTGCTGCAAAAACCACCTGTTTATCCTTGTAGTTGAGGAATCTCATTATGAGAGTGCAAGGTGGTGTGTTGCTGTCCCTCTTAGGTCCAATTCGGTATGCTCTTTCTATGACAACTGCCCCTGTGCTGAGAATCTCCGGTAACCACCTCTCTAAAAACACACATGGGTCCTGTCCTTCAGCTCCCTCCGGCAGATTGACCATTCTCAAATTGTTTCGTCTAGATCTTGCCTCGAGGTCCAGAACTTTGATACTCGCCAGATACAGTCATTTATCTCTTTCCTCAAACCATCAATGGACTCCACCACTTTGTCGAATCTAGAGGAAAAATCTATTTTCATGGAGTTGACAGTGGACAGTATTTTGTCCAACTTGCTGCTCTGGGCTTTCTGTTTATCTTCTCCACCGGACGACGCCATTAGAGCAGAGCTAGCATTAGAACAAGGACTTGGGCTAGTATTAGCATTAGCCTTCTGCACTTCATCACGAAGATGGTAGTCCGTCAGCTTGGGTTGTTTTGATTTTTCGCTTGCTTCTTGGCCGGCTTTTGCTGCTTTAGGCATTATTCTCTCCACACAAGTGTATTAACGCGCCGCTTTGTTGCAAAAGAGAGGGTTTAAAATAAATTTTGGCAAGAACAGCAGAGCGGTACAAAACACATCCTTTCACGTGGCCGTCATAACCGGAAGTCCCAACTACTACTGTATCTGCACTGTTCATATACTCTACTGTACATTACTGTAGCACACAGTCTAGCACTAATACTCTACATACACTGTTATTCTGTTGTACATACAGTATATTCAGTCATCCTACTAATGTTTACATACTGCATCTATTCTCATGTTTTTCCTACCATCATAATCTGTATAAGGCCATGGCAAACAAAATGTTTAGTGTCTAATCTAAGTTGTAAAGTTGCAGATATTTTTTGCAGATGATGATGTGAAGAAATATAGGTTGACTATAAGTATATGCAGTATGTAAACAGTGACATAGCTAAACCACATTTCGTTGTACTGACTGCTACACTGACGTTGTACTGACTGCTACCCTGATCTGAGCGCTAGTTCAGTGTTTTGATTTATTTGTCATTGATTTTTTTTCATGCATATTGTTTGATTTTAATCTTTTACATTGTCAGTATGCACTGTTGTTCTTAATACACCTTTGTTTGATGTTCACCTTTTTTAAACTGCACAGATATAGTAAAATATATATATATATTACTTATCATTGGATGTTTAAGGTGTTGTAGGTTTGAGGTTAACTTGAATACTTTCCAATTTGCAAAATAAAAACACTTACTCCTACCAGGAGATTGAAACAACACACAGCTACACTAGTTTAGGAGATTGAAACAAAGCATGACACAAGACTGAGTGCCTGGAATTGTAGTTAACTGTGGTATATTTATTGAGCAAAGAGTAATACCATGTTGCCCAATTCAGGATTCTAATCACCTGGTACATTAAAACTAATAACATAGTCCACAAAAAGGATGTTAATTTAACATTTTAATTTTGTTAAACACCCCCCCCAAAAAAAATCTACAAATAACAAGTACATTTACAGAGCTGAAATAATTACATTTTCAAATAACAGGCTACATTTTTCACTAACAGGCTACATGTCTATAAGTATCTATATTGTTCCACTGATAATTGTACTACACCATTGTCTGACATGAAGTAACTGCAGTGTGTCTCTCTGTTGCTTGGCTCTCACTGCTGTCTTAGTCATAGATGGAAAAGATGCTTGCTGCAGAGGAGGGTCTTCTCAATTTTTTTGAGAAGGATTAGGTCCTTCTCTGTAAACAATAACCTGTGTGAATCGGTTCATGCACTCAGTCCTTAGGAATTTGTGTAGACCACAGCAAGCTAAACCAACTTCATCCACTCTATTGGGCTGAAGTTTGATGGTATCCACCAAATACCCCACCATCCAAAACCTGTCAATTGCATCCAACAACATATAGGAACCTGTAATTGCTTCCCACCAGAGCCATTAACACAATGGAGAAGTTGTGCATGTAGTTTAGAACATAGATCCAGACTGGGGTGGAGAGCAAATAATAATGTGTCACACTGTTCCTGGAATCCACATGCTACCTTCTGCCACTGTTCCACTGTGTCTGGGCAATGAAACATCAGAAATCACATCCAATAAACAGACAGCATATTGCTTAACACTATGCTCGACATACAGCTCTGGAAAAATTAATAGACCACTACAAATTTGTCTTAAATCAGTTAGTATTGCTACATCAAATAATAATAATAATACCAAAATCATCAAAAGTCCATGCACTTATATAGCACTTTTCAAGGTACCCAAAGCGCTTTACACAGGGAGGGGGAAAGCCCACCTCATCCACCACCAAATAAATCCTTAGAATGACATTTTAATTTTGAATTTGGGAGAAATGTTGTCAGTAGTTTATGGGGGAAAAACTAACTTTTTTTATTTTACCCAAACACATGAAGACATTTTACTCTTAAGCGTACCTGCACTTTTTTAACATATTTTAATTTTCCAGGATGGTGGGGTGAGTTGAGTGGAGTTGAATTAGGTGGGCCGTGACCGGCCTCAACACTCCGGTACAGTTGGTGGCGGTGTATGCACCTTAAGTTGGTAAACCAAAGTAGAAGAAGAAGTAGTCTCGCTCTCTCTTCCTGTGTGTAAGGTTGCTCTCTGTGAGCTGAATCAGCGTTTTGGGGTCTTAGTATTGTACTTAGTATGTGTGTTTGATTGTGTGAGCGTGGGTAGTGTTTAGTGTTGTATTTTGTAGTAGTATAGTGAAAATGTAGTATTTGTATAACCATTATTAGTTTTTCATTAATCATTTGTTCTGTTGTCTTCTCTGGGGAATGGGGAACATGTGGGAGTGTTAGGCAAGACGTGCATGGACTTACATCACCAATAGAGAAATTCCCTTGTCTAAACACACCAGGTTAGATCTGGACAGACCACCATCTGTACTTTTGGTTAGGGTGCCTCATTTGTGTGCCAGCTAAGGTTTAGCTTGTGTGTGTTAGGTTAGAACAGGTTAGGGGTGGGGCTTTTGTAATTTTCTTTCATTCATATGGTTTTGTCCAGCCCCTTTTCCCAACCTATCATTTCATATTTTTACCGCAGCAAAATAAAGCCTTAAGTTAAACGCTACTGCTTTGTGTCTGTGTCCTTGCTCACACCCTCAATCCCATACCTCTTTTGCTGGCCTACTGGGGCTTTTAAACAGTGGGGTGTTAGGTCCCTCTCCTACGGGAGGTAGATTGTAACAAGTATCACTTCTAATAAATGTGCACTTATAATGTATAATAATCATCTATATTTGCAAATAATCTATGTAACTACATGTGTAATAAGGTGATTGCATTCCACTGATTTCATGGGTGGAATCACGAACATCCAGCTTGATGGCCAGATTGACTGTCTAGTTACATTATCAAGGTCTATCAGGCTCTGATACCGGCAAAGTTATACTCCATTGACTCACTTAAAAACGCCACTAGACCTTATTCCCATGACACAGTAAGAAAGGTTGCTTATGCCTGGCTCACACCACAGGAGTTTTAGGCCGATTTATGCCC
>JACXGM010003767.1:0-40473 GCA_016801145.1 Umbra pygmaea
AATATTGCATTGTATGACTTCGACAATCGACTAGTGTGGACTTGGACACTGGAAAATGGGAAATAAACAGAGGTATGTACACAAACCTATTTGTTCAAATTCGCTGTGTTCACTATAAGGAATAACTGCACATGGATATGGACTAGTAATGACATTTCGAACATGTTTAGTGGCTCAAAGCACATTTTTTAACTTGCCCCGTAAATGTGTAACGGTTGTATACTGGAGCAAAAGGTAAACAAATACAGATTGTTTGAGTTATTAACGCTACTGACAGCACTTCCGATATGCAAACAACAGAGCTACGTTTTGAAATTGCCATAAATTTATAATTCCTATGGTGAATTTATTTTATATATTTTTAAATTATGTTTTATACATGTATGAGGAGGCCAGGCTTCCTTTGGCCTCCTAGAGAAACCGCCACTGAAGAAAATCGGACTTCACATTTCCTGTGTGTGAGTTAGACTGACTGAGCCAGTGTCAGTGAAGACTTGTGTCTGTGGGTCATGTAGCTGTTGCGGCCTGTATGTTTTCATGTTTGGCATCTTTATGTCGTATTTGTTTGTAAAATTAGCAATCAGCTAGCATAGCTAACTAGCTACAAAGTCAATAGTAATGTTAGCCAAATGAACTCCTGTACTATTAAGTAAATTGCAACGACTGTTACCGTTGTCGATAAATTTATCTTATATATATTTACATGAGACTCAAATGTATTTCTGTTATTATGATATGTCAATGTGCTTACATGTACATTTATTTTGTAGTCGCTTTTGCAACACTCAATCTGATGAGGCCATTAAAATGTTTTACTGTGTGTGCATGTTTCTGTGTGTATGTGTGACGGGATGCAATGATTGGCCAACAAGAATGTAGATGTCAGATTGCCTGCAGGGTTTGTTAGCCTGTGACTACAGTATTCCCCGGGAACAGGCAGAGAATAGGAATTGTGAGCCAAACCTTCTCATCCAACATTAGTGCCTGACCTTACAAATGCTCTTTGGCTGAATGGGCAAAAATTCCCACAGACACATTACAAATTCTTGTGGAAAGCCTTCCCAGTAGAGTGACTGCTGTTATAGCCGCAAAGGCGGGGTGGGGCCAACTCTATTAATGCACTTTGTTTTGGAATTTGATGTCCACATACTCCTGGCTATATAGTATATAATTGCCATTATAAAACGGGTCCGGCGATATCTGCAATTTGATAGGCTTGGAATGCAATTTTAGCCAATGACAATTCCCTGATAAGCGCACTGTAAAATTTTGCCTTATCACTGAAGTGCTGTAGTATGTAATCAGAAAGTATCACTACGCCCCCCTGGAGAGCTGAACAAAATAAAAAACATGGCTGACAATTCCTCTCGCATCAAATCTCAACACCAACTTTCAAATAAGACCATCCAAAAAATACAACTGATTTTAACATTCACTTACCACAAAACGGTGGCTGGCTCATTAGCCTAATTGTCTTACCTACCACTCACATTAAACACCCTGGGTTTTCCATACATCACGGGTTGGGTTGTGTGTCCATATATCCCTATACCACTTTTTTCATATTTTAAAATATCAAGAAATCGCCTACAGTTTTGACAGCTTTATTACAAGCTGGTCTCTGAAAGAGGTATTAAGGTAGCCTATATTTCTACCAGCGAAATTAATGAAATACTTCTCTATGCAAACCGTTGTTTGTATAAGATTTACAAGTTGTTGCTGCTATTATTGTTCTGCCTATCATTTCATTTAAATTTTCTGTAAATTGTTGAGGTATATAGCCTACAATTGTTTTCCTACGTGTTGTTAGTAGATTGAATTATCTCTCTCCCTCTGCACAAATCATCCTCTGACCAGTTGTGCAAACATTAACAGCAGCAACTGTATAAATGGAAGTCTGCCCGTATTCATAACATTTCGTTTACAGACAAGATTGCACGTTAGGGCTTTTGATGGATATATATAAATGTCTCCAGAAAAACAATTCAAAGAATACACTTGCAAGGCTAAACTGCACAGATGTTCGCTTGACTGCGTTAACCATAGTGTCGTCAGTACAGTACGGCTATAGGCTGATTGACGCTGATTGTGGAGTCTGTATCAACTAAACATTTGAATTGCATAAAAAAATGCATCACTTAAGCAGACTGGAAAACAAATGCCATTTAAATTAAATGATACTGTACATGAGTGTTCAGACTTTGATATAAACAATCTAAAATATAGCCGCAAGCGGCGATTTGCGGGTTCAACCCTTTTTTCTCAATAGCTACTTCAAAGTAATTTCACACAAGGTTCAACATCGTTATAAAACATATGCTATCATTTTTATGATCTATAGCTTGATTTATGTCATTCCACGTGCAGTTATTATACATTTAAAGCGCCCCCTAGTGGTTAATTTGAATGAGACTTGCAGGGTGTGGTTCAGTTGCTTATTAAGACATTTGTCATGATTGGAGAATGAATATGCAATTACTAGTAACATTTGTGTATTGGCACTCACCTATCTTGCGCTTGTAGTGCCCCTTAGTGGTCAAGGTATATAAAACTGTCTGGGTATATGTTAGGAACTTATCTGAACACATCCAGTGAGATTGGTGATGATTATCCTTACGGTTGCTGATTTGTATTCATTTATGTCGAGAGCCACTCCCCTTTCAAAGTTCATTGGTCAATAACTTAAAATGTAATTGAGATTGACATGTTTTGTTCAACTTCAAATAAGCTTGATCCAATAATGATTCACTGAAAATGTGGTGGCAATCGGAGCTCTAGTGTAGGAGAAGATAAAAGCACCCCCTAGTGGTCAATTTGAATTAGAAATGTAGGGTGCGGTTCAGGTACTTATGATGATATATCCTGAGAGATTTGCCATTATTGGCGATTGAATATACGATTAATAGTACAATCTGTGTAATGCTACTGACCTATTTTGTGCTTGTAGCGCCACCTAGTGACGCATGTATATGAAACTGTCTGGGTATATCTGGGGCACTTATCTGAACATATCCTATGAGTTTTGTGTCAATTGGCCCTACGGTTGCTGATTTGTGTTCATTTATGTCCAGAGCCACGCCCCTTTTGAAGTTCATTGGTCAATAACTTGAAAAGTAATTAGGAAATTGACATGCTTTATTCAACTATTAATAAGGTTGATCCAATGATGATTCACAGAAAATTTGGTGGCAATCGGAGAAGAATGTCAATGTTTTTTTTTCTAAATATTCAAAATGGAGGAATATTTCACACCTGTGGTTCAACATTGTTATAAAACATATCCTGCAAGTTTTGTAACAATTGGATAATTGTATGATCTATAGCTTGATTTGTGTCATTCCACGTGTAGTTATTATATATTTAATGCGCCCCCAAGTGGTCAATTTGATTAAAACTTGCAGGGCATGGTTCAGTTACTTATGAGGACATGTTCTGAGAGATATTTCATAATTGGAGAATAAATATGCAATTAATAGTACAATTTGTGTATTGCTACTCACCTATCTTGCGCTTGTAGCGCCCCCTGGAGGTTTATGTATATGAAACTGTCTGGGTATGTCTGGGGCATTTATCCTGTGAGTTTTGTGATGATTGGACTTATGGTTGCTTATTTGTGTTCATTAATGTCCAGAGCCACACCCCTTTCGAAGTTCATTGGTCAATATCTTGAAAAGTAATTGAGATATCAACATGGTTTAACTTTTTTTTAATAAACTTGGTCCAATGCTGATTCACTGAACTTTTGGTGGCAATCGGAGCTACGGTTTAGGAGGAGATGTCAAAAATGTGTTTTTCAAAAAATTCAAAATTGAATATTTTTGTAGGCGGACCTTAATGGTTCTTGAGGCTTTTTTGTAGAGCACACTGAGCTGCACCTTTGTGAGAAATTTCAAGTCAATTTGGACTCGTGGCTTTCTACACTGCTGTGGTGTGCAGTTATTCCCTGGCAACGCACAGTCTGTATAGCTTTACTTGTAAGGCTTAAACAAAAATGACTGACGACCGCATATGCGTCACTGAATCACTGAAGTTTTCCAGCACGCATGGAAAGAGACGTACAAGAGAACAATTAACAGATGAGTAAGTTTATTAAACCTATTTTCTGTACCTTGATAATGGACTCTGTGTGGTAATGTTATTGTACTGTATGTGTAGTGTGCCAGCTGTATTTAGTAGCTAGCTGACTGTGTAAATTACTATATCTTACTATATATAGGGTACTCTTTCTAGATAAAGAAAAATGGATGGGATCACATCGCTTTTCAGCCGCTTTCGGGCTGTAGTGTCGGTTAATTCAGCACGTAGATCCCTTTCGTAATCTTCCGACCTAAAATGCCGACTGCAGACCCTAACTTTTTATAGCTTATTGTAAAGTGTGAAAGATTACTCCTTTTTGGGCTTGCTTGTAATTTTTGCAACCATGTACAGAACACCAAACGGGCATGATGAATAGAAATTAGACTACAATTTCAAAAACAAATATGGATAACTTTCTAGCGTCAAGCTCTACTGTTGAATTGCCCATGTTCTGTGTCGGTGTGTTCAAACGGGGACGGGCACTAAATTCGCTTGGAATTCTGGGAGTTGTGGTAACTCAAGTTTAGACGGATACAGAAGCACCCCAGTGGATGCGAAAGGAACTGAAATATACTATCGGCTTTTCTCTGATATATTGAACAACAACAGACGTGTATATGACAAATCATCTATGGTAACATTTATAAATGGTATACTATGAAACTGATTTACTGTGGAACACTCCTTCAATGCTTACATATACCACAGCTTAGCACAGTGTCCAGGCACTCAGCTATTCATCTTGCATAAGAACATTTTTGAATCGTGGTTTATTGGCCATAAACACCTTGTTGTGCCTTATTGCATGTTATTACTTACAAAACACATCTAATGCCTTATATGTATGGCTTCCGGTTTTCAGGTAAAACATTTATTTTATTTTGGCTTAATTAATATTTTTGTGTTTCTAATTTTATTTTTAATAACACAAATTAGATATCTTAATTGGGTTTTCATACCAGTGGTTTGTGTTAGCTACTGTAAGCCTAATATTGTATTGCACATTACCTTTACTGTCCACTTATTGTCACACTACTTATCACAGAATAACATTGTCTGGTGTCCAGGTCCGGTTTTACCCAGGGGCATACATTGTTCGCCTGGCAACACTATATTTTGCCGGCAACGTGGTCTCCGATTTTTTTATTGTTTCAAAATAATAGTGCATGTAATTCATTATAATATTCATTGTTAATTAATTCAGACTAAATGTCTCTTTACTTGCCTACCTGTCAGTAGTGGAAAACAATATATAGTTATGCTTATAGGCTTAATATTAAGTGCAAAATGAACCTAGGTGTCCATAACACATGGGTAACGAGTCGACTATTCTTAGGGATATGTTGACATGATTATCAATACAGCCAGTTTTATTGTGAACTGATAATTACCTTACAACGCTAGTTGTGAGGGCATATTTGAAGTCAAAATAAATTGCTATTTTATAACACTCCAAATAGCTCCACACACAGCTCCATGATAGCATAATGAGGGTAACTACATGCAAAACCAAAGCATTGGGAACTTTGTAAGTGTACAGACAGTTTTTAACAAATATAGTTTAAAAGACTGTGTGCTATACAGGCGCCATCTTGGCAAAACAATCTCGACCAGTCGAACCAAACATAATTTGCTCAATATATCAAATAATCGCACTGACGTAAAACAACTTGTCTAGTGTACTTACTTTGTAGATAATTGTTGATCCGGTCCCTCCGGTATGTATCAGCGCTTCCAATTTATTTTTGGAACATGGAAAAAAGTTTCAAGTACAGCCCTGTTATCAGAGAGGGGAAATCTTTAGACTGTACACAACACTGCATATCTTGCCGGTGTCATGTTGCATCAGGTCCCACTTTGTGCAACACATGCACTCCTGTTCAGTGTCCATAGCTTCACAATGTCCGCAGGTACACCACCAGGTTCACCAAGTACGAGGCTCTGTTGCGGCATTAAGAACCGCTAGCTTTCTCTCTCGTAGCCCTTGCACGGAGCTCCTGCAGCTCGTCCAACATATCCCTAAGGATGGTCGATTCGTTAGACATGTGTTATTGACACCTAGGTTCATATTCACAGCCATTACTAATTTGACCTCCTTAACATAGCATATATCTGTATCATTAGAGTTGAGAAAGAGATGTTTTTGTATTGAAAGAGACATCACGTTTTAAAGAAAAAGCAACCAAAATGTTTTTTTAAAGAATGTTGTCTCTTGCTAACCACAAGCTATGTGGTTATTAAACAAACATGTATGCTCTGTAAAAGCCAAAAGTCTGTTAAAAATCTGATGTAATGAATAACATTGTTATCTATAAAATCTGCACAGGGCACATAGACTAATGGTCTACACACTCTTCAATGAGTCACTAGCTCACAGTTTCTAGTCTTACCCAAAGCTCAAATTTCAGAAAAAGTCTGGCTGCAGTTTCTCCTTGACTGATTATTTAAACAGATGTATTATATTTAACAGATAATTTTATTAAACAGAGTGACTTACATCTGATTGACATCCTATTAAATGTACAATTTTTCACCATCATAATTAAAAAATAGAAATAGTTTAATAATGTTGTTAGTACAGCTTTCACTGAAACAAAAGGGTTTTTGCCGATCTCCCAGAAATGAATAGTCGATCAAATTAAGTTAGAATCAGTTAAAATTAGGTTTGGGACTCTCTGAAACTGAAAGACTACAGGTAGAATACCATAACATCCTCACACCTACCCCCACCCATCATTTACTCTTCATTAAATGACAAAGTCAATTTGTTCACATAATCAAATGTTAATTCACATTGCACACGCCCTTACACTTAGGAATGTTTTACAGGTAAATACAAAGTGTTAGGTAAATGCGGACGAGATCCATTATTGTCACAAACCTGTCCTCCTGAGCTGTTCCATTTTCCTTGTGTGTGTGTGTCTGGTCTGTTTCTGTGTTTGTTTGTTAGTTCCTGAGCACCAGTTCCCATCTTCCCCTGCACTCCGAACACCTGCTACCTTTGTCACACCTGGGCTGATTGCCACCCTCCCTATTATTAGGGAGGTGATGGCAGTTAGCATTTTCCGGATTATTGTGCAACCAAGTGTGTTAAAGACTCGTGCCACAAATCCTGACAGCCAGTCTGAGCACTGTGCTTTATATTACTTGGAACATTTTGTATTGCCAGTCTGACTACTGTGCCTTTATGGTTCAGTTATTATTTTGCTAACCCAGGTTCTCCGTGCCTTCATTTACAGTACCCGTCTGTGCTGATAATCCGAAGCCCTCACTCACCTGGTTTTCCACCTACCTTCCTGATTTCCCGTCTTCCGTTTCCGTGGACATAACTACCTGGTACCCTCCCATCGAGATTATGCCTACCTTGTCTTCCGTTACCTGGATATTGTTTCACAATCTCACTCACCTGGTTCAAACGCTACTGGTCACATTACTGCAGGGGTCAGCAACTCCGGTCCTGGAGGGCCAAAACAGTTCTGATTTTTGGTTTCTCTTTCTAATAAGGGACTGGTTTATACCTGGGAAAGCAGGTAATTGCAATGAACTACTAGGTAAAATAAGTAAGCGGACCTGTTTTGGCCATAACCTTAAACTCATTCATTCAAAAAATATTATTGTTATCACTTACCTCATGTACATCTGCTTTTGTATTCACCCTCGGTCCCTTGCCTGGATGCTACAGTATTTAATGTGTTTTATACAGTATTTCTGTTAACACAAATTTTCTATTAAAACTACAGGATTAATTATCTGCTAGAATGTGAACACTCACGGTCCATACAATACAAAACACATGCCTAATACATTTGATTACATTTAATTTATTGGAAACATTATCAAAAAAGATAGATACATTAACAGTAAGTAAGTGTAAGTAAGTTTTACACAACTTTCACCGACATAATTATGTACACTGTAGCTAAATCATTGAATTTAAACCATGTCTGTGTTACCTTGGCTGATGCAAGTACTCGTTTTTTATCTCAATACGAACAGCATTAGTGATCATCAGGGACACAGACCTCTCCGACACAGCAGACATAATGAACACTTTGAGGTTCAGTGGTAAGCACCTGTGTGTGCATCGAAAATGAAGGCATAAACTTGGTCAAGATGTCAGCAGAGTAAGTTGAAACGACTAAATACTAAATATACAGTACATGTGCAGTTTACAGAAAATTAGATTTAACCCTATAACCACCAAAGGCTGACGCCATCTGGCGGTTGAGTTTGTAATTAAAATAAATCTGTGATTATGAAAGCTCCACCCTCCTCCTTCCTTGACTTTTCCTAAATATGTGTATTTTACATGCATATATATATATATATATATATATATATATATATATATACACATATACACTCACCTAAAAGATTATTAGGAACACCCATTCAATTTCTGCAATGATCTAATCAACCAATCACATGGCAGTTGCTTCAATGCATTTAGGGGTGTGGTCCTGGTCAAGACAATCTCTTGTAATCCAAACTGAATGTCAGAATTGGAAAAAAAGGTGATTTAAGCAATTTTGAGCGTGGCATGGTTGTTGGGGCCAGACGGGCTGGTCTGAGTATTTCACAGTTGGCTCAGTTACTGGGATTTCACACACAACCATTTCTAGGGTTTACAAAAAATAGTGTGAAAAGGGAAAAACAACCAGTATGCGACAGTCCTGTGGGCGGAAAGGCCTTGTTGGTGCTAGAGGTCAGAGGAGAATGGGCCGACTGCTTCAAGCTGATAGAAGGGCAACTTTGACTGAAAAAACCACTCATTACAACCGAGGTATGCAGCAAAGCATTTCTGAAGCCACAACACGCACAACCTTGAGGCTGATGGGCTACAACAGCAGAAGACCCCACCTGGTACCACTCATCTCCACTACAAATAGGAAAAAGAGGCTACAATTTGCAAGAGCACACCAAAATTGGACAGTTGAAGACTGGAAAAATGTTGCCTGGTCTGATGAGTCTAGATTTCTGTTGAGACATTCAGATGGTAGAGTCAGAATTTGGCGTAAACAGAATAAGGACATGGATCCATCATGCCTTGTTACCACTGTGCAGGCTGGTGGTGGTGGTGTAATGATTTGGGGGATGTTTTCTTGGCACACTTTAGGCCCCTTAGTGCTAATTGGGCATCGTTTAAATGCCATGGCCTACCTGAGCATTGTTTCTGACCACGTCCATCCCTTTATGGCCACCAGGTACCCATCCTCTGACGGCTACTTCCAGCAGGATAATGCACCATGTCACAAAGCTCGAATCATTTCAAATTGGTTTCTTAAACATAACAATGAATTCACTGTACTAAAATGGCCCCCACAGTCACCAGATCTCAACCTAATAGAGCATCTTTGGGATGTGGTGGAACGGGAGCTTTGTGCCCTGGATGTGCATCCCACAAATCTCCATCAACTGCAAGATTCTATCCTATCAATATGGGCCAACATTTCTAAAGAATACTTTCAGCACCTTGTTGAATCAATGCCACATAGAATTAAGGCAGTTCTGATGGCGAAAAGGGGTCAAACACAGTATTAGTATGGTGTTCCTAATAATCCTTTAGGTGAGTGTATTACACTAACTAACAAAATAAGTAATGAGATAACATTTGGGATTGAATTTAAAAATAAATATTAAATCCTGCGTTCGTCCATGATCAGTTCATACAACGCCGCTTCCAGTCTATTTATCTCGTCAGCGCAAAGCGTATCTGAGGCAAGCAGAAAAAAATATATACAATTTTACTATTATATATATATATTTACTATATTACTGTACATACAGTCAACATATTTGTGTAAAAGGGTGTGTGTGAGGGGGTGGAGGAGGGGCCATGAATGTAGGCTACAACAATTAGCCTTACACTCAAACCACAAGAAGACAACACTTGGTTTCGGAAGTTTGCTGCAGTCTCACTTGGAAAAGTTTTGTAAAACACTGCATTGCTTTTTACAAACCAGGACATAACATAACTATTGATGAGCAACTGTTCCCCAAAAAAAGCTTGGTGCCATTTTACTCAGTACATGGCAAACAAACCGGAAAAGTATGCGATCAAATTTTTGTTGGCTGGTGATGTGGACACAAACTACTTGCTCAATGGTTATCCATACCTGGGGAAAGATGAAACCAGGCAATCATTATTTAAAATAAGATTTTACACAATTCCATTTTAATATATCCCAGAAAACCGAGGGAAAAACCATGGATAATACTGAATTCATGCTCCCAATGGCTCAATATCTAAACTACTCAGTGCATCCACATGAATGAAACCAAAACTACTGAATGTAGTCTACAGACTATACTTCTAATACTCAAAAAAAAAATTACATTATACATCAACAAAATAAAACATGTTTTACACAATTCATCTAATTCTCTCATCTCTAATCAGCAAACAAACAGACTGTGAGGTGAAATTGTTTTGAGTAATATATCCAGGATAAAGGGAAAAATGTATAACCATTATGCAATGCGAAACTTGTTTGAACCCAAATAATTTTACGCTTAAGTCTATTTATCTTGTCAACGCAAAGAGACAAGCAGATACTTCAATATTTATAGAACTACTGTACATAGCAAAGATGATTAACGCTTTCATCATCAAAAAAAATGATGGTTACAAAATGCTAAGTGGGCAAACAATAATGAATTGAATAAAACCATCATTGACATTTTTTGAGCATTATAGAACTACTGTACATAGAACAATTCTAAAATCCACAGAAAAAATATACATAATTGGTGCGCCATACCATTGTTCTAAATACGTTATTTGGAAATCTTTTTTAAACATTCAAATTCTATACAGCCTATACAATTACAAAAATACAGCAGCATAAATATGAGATCATGTTATAATTCAGAATATTTGTTTCCGAATAACATCCAACAATGGAACACATTTAAAAATGACTATAATTGCAAAACAGGGAGCCCTACAGCCCCACTTTCTAATTGTGCAACATGTGATCTGCAATAGTTAGTTGAACATAGTTTTTACCTTCTACATCAACAAAATAAAACATAAAGAAAAGTATAACTGGTTAATCTCTGAATGAAGTTAATGTGGTGGATTTCCATTATAAAGACTTAAGAATTGTAATTCTATAAAGGCAAAAAAATATACAAAAATATATATACATGTATATTCATTATATACAGTGCCTTGCAAAAGTATTCGGCCCCCTTGAACATTTCGACCTTTTGGCACATTTCAGGCTTCAAACATAAAGATATAAAACTGTAATTTTTTGTGAAGAAGCAACAACAAGTGGGAGACAATCATGAAGTGGAACGAAATTTATTGGATATTTCCAACTTTTTTAAAGGTCCCATGGCATGCTCATTTTGGATGCATTTATATTGGCCTTAGTGGTCCCCTAATCCTATAGCTGTAGTCCCTTTCCGAAATTCAGCCTTGGTGCGGAATTACAGCCACTTCAAGCCAGTCCCACAATGAGCTTTCCTTAGGACGTGCCGTTTCTGTGTCTGTAGCTTTAAATGCTAATGAGGAGGAGCGAGGCGGGGTAAGGTGGAGTTGGGGGTGTAGCCTTGACTAGCTTGTGGCCACGGTACAATTTACAGTGAATATATCGCAATTCGCTCGTAGACACACAGTCGTTCAAGCTTTCCAGTTTGACTAACATTAGATCTATTAAATGATAAAGGTATTACATCATTTATTTGTTTACATACTTTCGAATGTCCCAAAAATTTTACTCACCAGTAAAACGCTATAACTACTGCGGTCACGTAGCTGTTAAAGGCAGCTGTATTTGTCTGTAGTAGGGTGGCCATAAGACATTCAAAAATATTTGGGACATTCTATTGATAATCCAAGCAGTTAAAATCAGTGCCTTTAGCCTCATTGCTGTAAGGTGCCTCGAATTTATCCATTCTCATCTGATCACCCTGGTTTGCAGAGGTGCACACTTAGTCATTCGAATGAGGGGAAAGGCGGATATCGCGCGCGCCACAACACAATCAGTAGAACGGTTATCCAAATAACAAAGATATGTACAACACAGTATGTGTATTCACACATATACTTAGTGCTATATACCTTTACATTAGCGACAGTAAGGCTGTTGGGTGTTAGCTGCAGAGCTAAAGTTACAGCAGTCATTCCAATGAGGGGAAAAGCGGATATCGCACGCGCCACAACACAAACAGTAGAAAGGTTATCCAAATAACAAAGATATGTACAACACAGTGTGTGTATTCACATATACTTGGTGCGATCTACTTTTACATTAGCGACAGTAAGGCTGTTGGTTGTTAGCTGAAGAGCTAAAGTTACAGCCCCATTCTAAGGTTAACAAGCCAGGCAGTAATCATACACAGTAAAGCTATAAATTGATACAGCTTTAGTTAACTTACTTGTCCGAGGTTTGTAGCTGAGCCAAGGAGAGTCGGTACTGATCCAGACTTTAATTTTAGACGTTCAGCAAGGCCAGCTCTGTATTGGCCGAAGTTGAGAAAACAGTTGTTGATGAAATGTTTGGCGCAGACATACCGCTACAAAACATTTGGAAGTTGTGTTGGCGCATTTCTAGAGAAAATGAAATTAATCCTTTGGTTCTTCAGAGGTTCAGATGAAGGAATTAAAAAAATACTTTTGTTTTCTTTTGTACATCCAAACACTGCAACTGCCATGCTTCACTCATTTGCAAGCCATGATGTCTCTCATGCAAAAACATTATTTGCGTGGTTGTAGATGATTTACATTCTCATGGGCAGGCCAAATTCTCTGGACGGGCCAAACAGAGAAAGGGGAGGTAACATTTCCCCTTATGACGACATAAGGGGAAAATTTCAGAACAGCTCGTTTTAGCTTTCGTTTTCTCAAAGTCAGAGAAAGATACTCATTGCTTGGTTTTTACCTATCGCAATTTCTAGCCACTGGGGGACCATAGGCAAGCTAGATTAACTAATATTAATGGTAAAAAAACTCATAAATTGACATTTTCATGCCATGGGACCTTTAACAAATAAAAAACTGACAAATTGAGCGAGCAAAATTATTCAGCCCCTTTACTTTCAGTGCAGCAAACTCTCTCCAGAAGTTCAGTGAGGATCTCTGAATGATCCAATGTTGACCTAAATGACTAATGATGATAAATAGAATCAACCTGTGTGAAAGCACAGAGAGCATCATGAATAACAAGGAACACACCAGGCAGGTCCGAGATACTGTTGTGGAGAAGTTTAAAGCCGGATTTGGATACAGAAAGATTTCCCCAAGCTTTAAACATCCCAAGGAGCACTGTGCAAGCGATAATATTGAAATGGAAGGAGTATCAGACCACTGCAAATCTACCAAGACCCGGCCGTCCCTCTAAAATTTCAGCTCATACAAGGAGAAGACTGATCAGAGATGCAGCCAAGAGGCCCATGATCACTCTGGATGAACTGTAGAGATCTACAGCTGAGGAGGGCGAGTCTGTCCATAGGAAAACAATCAGTCGTATACTGCACAAATCTGGCCTATATGGAAGAATGGCAAGAAGAAAGCCATTTCTGATAGATTTCCATAAAAAGTATTGTTTAAAGTTTGCCACAAGCCACCTGGGAGACTCACCAAACATGTGGAAGAAGGTGCTCTGGTCAGATGAAACCAAAATCTAACTTTTTTGCAACAAAGCAGAAGGTTATGTTTGGCATAAAAGCAACACAGCTCATCACCCTGAACACACCATCCCCACTGTCAAACATGATGGTGGCAGCATCATTATTTGGGCCTGCTTTTCTTCAGCAGGGACAGGGAAGATGGCTAAAATTGATGGGAAGATGGATGGAGCCAAATACAGGACCATTCTTCCAGAATGGTCCTGTATTTGAACTCCTGATGGAGTCTGCAAAAGACCTGAAACTGGGACAGAGATTTGTCTTCCAACAAGACAATGATCCAAAACATAAAGCAAAATCTACAATGGAATGGTTCACAAATAAACATATCCAGATGTTAGAATGGCCAAGTCAAAGTCCAGAACTGAATCCAATCGAGAATATATATATATATATATTTTTTTGTATACTACTGTTATATAATACCTTCAAAAACAACAAACATCTCCATGTAATTAATCTATTTTGAGACCATTTTACTTTATAAAAAAAATAGGGGTGATGCTCTTCATCACTGGATGCAGTGATGGCTTGGAGGAGAGAGCGGGTTTTAATGAGGATTATTTGTATGCTAATGACGCTGATGGGCATCAGCAGTTGGCGGTTATAGGTAGTTTGGAAGGCCTGGCAGTTCTAGTGTTAACAGTTAATTCTTTTTTAACCTTGTCTCTCTTACTTGTGATCTAGATCTCCCGATTTGAACCCAATAGAAAACGTTTGGATTGAGCTGAAAACTTGCCACACTGTACTGTACCTCCAGATTTAGCTGCATCTCACTTGTGTTTTTATCTGCAAAGCCTACTGTAATTAATCGCTACAAATAAATGTCATCAAATGTATTAGGCATGTCACACCCTGATATGTTTCACCTGATGTCATGTCTCCTCCCCACATCAGGTGTTTCTGGTTCCCCATTAGTCCATGTATTTAAACACTGTTCTCTGTTCTGGCAGATCGTCTTGATTTGTACATCCGTATTCAGCATTGTATTATCTAATTTATTTTCCCATTACCCGTGTTTGTGTTCTGTGTTTCCACGGTATTGACTTCTGCCTGTTTTCGGTTGACTACGAGCCTGCCTGTCCTATTTTTCCTCTGCTGGATTATCCTGTTGCCAACCTTGCTTGTCCACCGACAACGATATTGATTGCCATGTTTTCTAGTAATAAATATATTGTTCTACCAGAATCTACTCTGCCTCTGTGTCCCCCTTTTGGGTCCACCAGCCTGAGCTTGTGTCAGAACGATCTGGCCATAACGGACCCAGCAGATTTCATTCATCTCCAACATGCAGTGGCCCACCAAGGGGCTACTGTGCCGCGCCACAACGAGATCCTGCGTTGCCTAATGGATGAGCTCAGGACACAAAGAGAACATCAGATGTTGGCTACCGAGAGTCTCAATCAACAATTGGAGAGATTAACCCTGTCACTGCCTGCTCTCAGTGCACCTCATCAGCCGTCCAGGGTGCCACCATTTTCTCTAAGCTGGATCTCCGCAATGCTTACCATCTGGCCTGGATACGGGAGGGGGATAAGTGGAGGACAGCATTCAACACAGCCAGCAGTCAATACAACTACCTGGTAATGCCTTTTGGTCTGACCAATGCTCCCACCATCTTTCATGCCCTGGTCAACAATGTCCTCTGGGACATGCTGAATAAATTTGTTTTGTGTTCCTGGACGACATACTGATATTCTCCCGCTCTGCCCAAGAACACATAGGCCATGTTCGACAGGTCCTTCAACAGCTGTTGGAGAATCAACTGTACGCAAAGGCAGAGAAATGTGAGTTCCAGCATTCCCTTTTTGGGTTACATTGTGACGAGGGCAGTGTCCAGATGGACCCGTGCAAGGTCAAGAGCATCGCAGAGTGGCCTCAGCCCACCTCTCGATTGGAACCTAAACGGTTCCTGGGATTGGCCAAATTTTTACCAGAAATTAATTTGGGGTTACAGCATGCTGGTGGCTTCCCTCACTGCACTCACATCTCCAAAGGTTCCTTTTCAATGGACCACGACCGCTGCCGGGCCTTTGCCGACTTTAAAAGGCACTTCACTGCTCCCATTCTGATCCATCTGGACCCTGCATGAGAATTCGTGGTCAAAGTAGATGCCTCCAACAGTGGGCTGGGTGCTGTCCTGTCACAGAGTTCGGACCGCGACCAGAAGTTGCACACCTGCGCATTCCTCTCCCATCAGCTGAACCCTGCGGAGCGGAAATATGATGTCGGCAACAGGGAGTTGTTGGTGGTCAAGACTGCACTGGAGGAGTGGCAACATTTGTTGGAGGGGTCAGAAACCCCTTTCTTGGTATAGACTGACCAAAAGAACCTTGAATACCTGGGCTCTACTAATCGACTCAATTCCTGGCAAGCCAGGTGGGCTCTGCTCTTTACCCGGTTTCACTTCACCCTGTCTTATCGCCCAGGTTCGAAGAACACTAAGCCAGATGCCCTCTCTGGTTTCCGGATCCTGGGGGGCAGTAGAGGGCCCGAAAACAATTCTCCCTGTTGCCTACCTCTCTAGTGTGGGGTGTTGAAGAGGCTTCACCCTGACCCTGGAGGGGGTCCATCCGGTCTTCTATTTGTGCCTGACCCAGTCCGGTCCCAAGTCCTGGAGTGGGGTCACTCTTCTAGGCTCACCTGCCATCCCGGCTCTAAACGGACCTTGGACTTCATTGGTCTGCGGTTCAGGTGGCCCGCCATGGGGGTTGACATACCATTGTTTGTCTCTGCATGTATCCTCTGTGCCCAAAACAAGACACCACGTAAAGCTCCATCGGGCTTTTGCAACCGCTCTGTGTCCGAGGTCGGCCCTGGTCACACGTCTCCCTGGATTTTGTTACACAGGCTTCCTCTGGACAGTCTCGGACCGGTGACCTCAGTTCTCTTCTCAATTCTGGAAGGTGTTTTTCACCCTCATTGGTTTTTCGCTCAGCCTGTCCTCAGGTTTTCATCCGCAAACCAATGGCCAGTTAAAGCCGGCCAACCAGGACTGGAGACTGCTCTGCGGTGTCTGGTCTCAGAGAACCTCACCACCTGGAGCAGGCAGGAGTATGCCGGGAACACACTGCCCTCTTCCGCTACTGGTCTCTCCACATTTGAGTGCACCTTGGGCTACCAGCCACCGTTATTCCCAGAGCAGGAGAAGGATGTTGGGGTTCCTTCTGCTGAACGTTCGTTTTGCACTGTCATTGGACTTGGAAGTTGGCCAGGGTGGCTCTTCAGCCCACCAATGCCAGATATCGGCAGCAAGCCGACCGCCACAGGACTACGGCTCCCTGGAGTTGGCCAGCTACTGTGTTGGCCAGCGGGTGTGGCTGTCTACCCAGGATCTGCCCCTTCAAGTGGAAAGTCGCAAGCTGTCCTCCTGCTACATCAGACCCTTTCAGATTGCCCGGTTCTTTAGCCACTCGGCTGTTAGTTTACTGTTGCGTCTCACCCTCCGTATCCACCCCATATTTCATGTATTTCATATGAAACCGGTCACTAACTGTCATTTTTATCTCCTGTCCCTAGGCCTTTCCCTCTTCCCTGTCTTATCGATGGCCATCAGGCTTTCATAGTGCGGCATCTCCTGAGGGTCCATCCCCAGGGCCTGGTTTTCCAGTACCTGGTTGACTGGGAGAACTACAGACCGGAGGAGCATTCCTGCTAGAGATATCCTTGACCCGAGCCTCACTGCTGACTTTAATTGGTGGTATTCCGGCCAGCCAGGTATGCGCCCGGGTCAGCCGCCAGGTGGGTACTGTCACACCCTGATATGTTTCACCTGTTGTCATGTCTCCTCCCCACATCAGGTGATTCTGGTTCCCCATTAGTCCATGTATATAAACCCTGTTCTCTGTTCTGGCAGATGCCAGATTGGCTTGTTTTGTACAGCCATTTCCAGCATTGTATTATCTAGTGTATTTTCCAGTTACCCGTGTTTGTGTTCTGTTTTTCCACAGTATCGACTTTGGCCTGTTTTCCCCTGTCTACGAGCCTGCCTGTCCCCTTGTACCTTTGCTGGATTATCCTGTTGCCAACCTTGCTTGCCCACCGACTACGAGTCTGTCTATCCCATTGTACCTTTGCTGGATTATCCTGTTGCCAACCTTCCCTGTCCACCGACTACGATATTAATTGCCATGTTTTCTAGTAATAAATATTTTGTTCTACCGGAATCTACTCTGCCTCTGTGTCCGCCTTTTGGGTCCACATGCCTGAGCTGTGTCAACTATAGAATACAATTACATTTGGTTACAATTTACTAGCTTTATAATGAATTAACAATGATTATTGCAGTGAATTAAAACAAGCGCTTTTGTGAAAAAACAAAAATCTGACTACGCGTTGCAGGCATAATAGTGTTCTGCATGGGAGATTCCAAGCCGTAGTTCAGCTCACATAGCACAGAGTTTGTGGTTCGACTGGTCGAGACTCTTTTGCCAAGATGGCTGCATACATGAAAGGTACTATATTTCTTATTAACTGTCTGTACACTTACAATGTTCTCAATGCTTCGGTTTTCATGTAGTGACCCTCATTATGCTACCATGTAAGTGTGGGGCTATATGGAGCCTTGTTAGTGTTATAAAGTAGCAATTTATTTTGACTTCAAATATGCCCTCACAACTAGCATTGTAAGGAAATTATCAGTTCATACTAAAACTGGCCACATTCGATTAGCATGTCAACATATCCCTTAGAATGGTCGACACGGTACCCATGCGTTATTGACACCTAGGTTCATTTTGCGCTGGAGTTGTCCTTTAAGGGTTTGGGTAAGGCTTAGATCAAGTTAACAGCAAGCTCTCACTGTGTGCCCATCGCAGACCTTTCCGTGACACTGCCACAGATATTGGTCTGTGTTCATTTAACAAAATTTTCTGCCATTCCGTGAAACTGCCATAGATTTTGAAGTTAAGGGTCCATGTTCATTTCACAGAATTCTGAAAGATCAGGCTGTAATCTTGAGGACCTACATAATTCAGTTTTGATAATTGATACATACAATTATTGTGAAATAATACAAAACATCTAATCAGTTGTGAGTATATCATTTCTGTGAATGGACATATTTTGGCTTTTCTGTGTTTTTTAAATAAAACCTAATTTTCTTTTTGTCTCAGGTGTTTTATTGGGTTTTCTATTCCGAAAGCCCTACTTGTATCCTGCTGACAGTGGTGTTGGAGGGCCAGTAGGGGGCACTCTTCCCTCTGGTCTAAAGATCATTCCCAATGCCCCATGGCAGTGATGGGGACATATGCCCTGTGTCTGTACTCTGTGGACATTAAAAATCCAATGGCATTTGTTGTAAGAGTAGGAATGTCAACCTCGATGTCATGATCAAATTCCCAACCAGACCTCAACTCAATCATGGCCACCTAATAATCCGCCTCATTTCTAATTGGCAAATATAACTATTCACCTCTCCACCTGATAGGTGATGTGTGGTGATTGTTCTGGTGCATAATGCCTGCAGTGCATCACTGAAGTGAATGGGATTCTGTGTGTGTGACTGTGTATGACTGTGAATTGACTATGTGTGTGACAATGTTGGTGATGATGTGTGTGACTGTGTATGGAAGTGGGAGTGTGCATTAACTATGTGTGTGACTGCGTATGGAAGTAGGTGTGTGTGTGACTATGTTTGTAACTGTGTATGGAAGTGGGTGTGTGCTTTAACTGTGTTTGTGTCTCTGTATGTAAGTGGGTGTCTGTGTTGTCTATGTGTGTGACTGTGCATGGAAGTAGGTGCTACACATTAGTGGTGGATAACATGGGCATTACTATATATAATGAGATTTGGGTCCTTGAAATGCACTAAATAAATCCCATGCAATGAATAATTATTATAATACATTTTTTTGTATATACCTTTAACACTGTTGTGTTGCCAAGGACACAAATGTAGTAGTTTATTTCAAAGAATTCATTCAGCATTTTTGAACTTTATTAGACAGATTAGAAATGAGGAATGATAAACTAGGAAGACAAAGAAAGTGAGATGGGTTGAGACAGTTTAAACTCTTTTCTCTGGGGTGTGCATATCATGGGGTCTGCACCGAATGTCCTGTAGTAGTTTAATTAAATTGAAGAGAATAGGGGCTAATGTCCTGTTTTGCTTTCTGTAGACAGGTGTGATTGGTCACATGATATGACAGCCTAACCTCCGCCGCAAAGATACTGTAAAGCATGCCATACCAACACAATGGCTGCTTCATTAGCCCATTGATTCATTAATGCAGCCATCCTTCTTTCTCATATTCAGCCAACACAAACACTAGTGAAACAATAGGGAACTGTAATGATAACTGGGGCTACGGTCGAAGTCCTTTTAAAGTACCTAGAGGCCTATCTGCTTTGATGAAGCAGGCCATTTACACCCTGTCTCATCTGAGAGGTCATCCTTCTCTATATTCCATGTATTGACCCAGGTTGTTTCTTTTATTACAAGCAGGATTTTTTATTGAAGGATGATTACATTGAATGATGTCAAGTGAGGGGAGAGAAGATCGACCAGAATAATGACGTTCCAGAGAGGGGAGATGGGGGGGCTTGATGTCGATGGCTGTCCTCCCGCCTCCTTTCTTTTGCTGCTCACAAATTGAGTCACATCCTCACCTCATCCATTATTTAGGGCCGAACGGACTCTCCTGGCATGTATGGATTTGATAATCATTTCCATGTCCATATTAAATATGTGACATAAATTTCACAGTAGGAGCCTGTCAATGAAAAGCTGTGGCCAGCAAATGAAAGCAAATGAATGTGTGGAAGTGAAGCTAATGTATGATGGTGGCAGAGAGACAGACATAGAGACAGACAAACAAGTGGAGGGAGAGAGAGTGAGAGAGAGGGGGGAATATCACAGAGAAACAAAAACACTGAGCAGAAGCAACTCCATTATATTGTTGTTTTTTAACAATGCAAATTACATCTTTTTACGTGACACCACTTAGCATTAATTTACAAAGTCCTGAGGACGAATATTTGGTTGTGCATGTGCCTGCGCTTGAGCAGAAGGGAGAGCGAGGGCGCGAGGTGGTGACTCGCCACATAAATAAGATAGCGCAAGCAGGCTAACAAGAAACAGCATCTGCTAGACAAGCAGACTGTGCGCGTCTTATCCTCCCTGCACACTCTTCCTACGGTGTGATTCTCTACAGCTGGTGGCCATGAATACTGGCCTATGCACTCCAGATTAAAGCACAACAGATGTTTCTCTGCAGGCTAGCCAATATATCATCCCCTGATAACCAATGACAAATGCTCCTCCGTATTGTGTCAGACAAAAAAACAGAAGAAACCTTCCCAGGCACCCATGACTCTGTCGCTCTTTTTCTCTCTCTCTTTCTCTCTCTCTCTCTCTGCCTGTGTGGGGTTGAAGAGGAAAGAGAAGTCGGAAGTGTATGATATATTACTGTAGACTGGTCAGACATTATAGCGTTTGGAAGAGACCAACAGAAAATGAGAGGGAGAGAGAGCGAGAAGCTAGCTATTTTATTGTGGTTTGGAGTACGTGTTAAAGTCTTCATGTTGTAATGAAGATGTACAGTAAATGTTTTTAATTACTATTTGGGAAACTATTAACCAATTCTAGCATACGAATGCAAATCGACTTTCATGTCACTTATGGAGACTTTTCCGAACAAACTAAATTGGAAGTCGCCAGGATGATTAAATGTAATACCACCATTTGACAAGGGCAATGTTGACAGTTTCTTAGGTTGGCGTGGGCAAAGTGACAAAGTGCCCTGACTTTCAAACAACATAGCATTGGGTTGCTCCCGGCCTTTGATGTACAGTACTGACATGTTTAGAAATAAACAGAAAGCTGTTTAACAGTTTTTTTTACTGTATGCACATACAAATGTTAAATCCACTGTTAGCTGTCGTTTCAAACAATTTTTCTGCTTAATTTTAAGAGCATGTGTAATTGCACACTGCCATTGTTGTGATTTAGTTAGAAGGGAGCTTCAAGTCCCAGGAAGGATGCTGTGGTATATGTACCTCCAGATTTTCACACTGACTATAGACTATTGGTTGAAGGCAAGAATAATACATAGAAATAGAAAGCCAGTCCCTAAACACAGTTCCATCGTATGCTATTATGTTTTTATATTGTTTATATCAGTTTCATATCTGGTTGTATTTTATTTATTTCTGGTGATTTATTTTATGGGCACAAATTACAGTTCTTTATCAATGTGTCATGGAAACCCTGACAGGTGAGCTATTTCCAGAAATTATTGAGTAATTTGTTGTTGACATACCTTGTAGGAAAAAAGTGCCATTTAGTTTAATTTATTTTATTTCACCCATTTTACATCAGTCACACGTAAAGTATGCCATGTGAGCACAACATTGGTATAAGATTCTTATCATTGTAGACTAAAGATAACCAAAGTGCTAAATGTTCTAAGGATTTTCAAATTAGCAAAATGATTGAATGTTCAGTGAAATATCAGAACGTGAAGTAAAACAAAACACATAAATAGGCCAATCCTAGATCTCAGACCCTTATGTCCAATTGGTATGTAAATGGTGCTTGCCAAATAACATGCTGTCTCTGCTTTAATGAGAATACCCACTGTCATCGTTGCATTGCACAGGAGGCAAAATATCAGTGGTGCATGACAAACAAATTCAATAATAATTAACTTGGGTCATCTACTCATCCGCTATGGCTCATCAACCTTAGGGAAAATGTTTCCCGAAACTTTAGTAATGCCAATGTGTTCTCCCTAAGGCCTTGAGTTGGAGCTGGGAGTAAAAACAATGGGCGTAGCCCTAGTTGAGCCCCTTCAATAAGAGCTGTTTATTTGTACATTACAAAAAAACATTTTCATTTTATATATGTCTATATGTGTTAGAGACATTACATTTCAACACAAAAGTATAGTTCTCATGTAAATGTTTACATTTGTGGCTGGGTCTCTAGCCCAATATCTTATTTTCTATGTGTCCGATTTTTGTTTGTCTTTCTTATGTTTGGCTTTGGTGGAGGTAAAGGCAGGAGAGGAAGGGGTGAGGGGAGGAGGGAGGGGAAAAGGAGGGCGTGCTGGCTTGGCCATATGCTTGCTGTCAGATGGCTGTACAGGTAATATCAGACCTCCTTCAGAACAGCCCTCTGTCTGGCAGGCCCAATCAGGCTCAGGAAGCCTGGCTGATTGGACTGACATACTCCATCAAACCTAGTGGTGAAGCACTGCAGACTGAGAGCAATGGCCTGACTGCCTCGGACATCACAGGCTATTCCGCCGGTGTAACACCGCTAATTCACAGTGAGAGGGCTGCTTTCTTTTGCAATCACACCCTTTATATGGTCACAAAAAATCTTTCTGTTTTTTTTCCTTCAAGATCAGTGACCCCAACACAACGGTTATGGCTGCGAATTTGTTTGATCTCAAGGGTATTTGCGACTTCATCAAAGATATGTAACAGATTAGTCCACTTCAGCACCGTGGACAGTTTCAATATATATCTATCTTTTCAATAAACATCTATCTTTCAATCTTCCTTTTCATATTTTCAGCTATAACAGTCTCAGCTTGTGTGCATATAATTTCAAGCATGTACAGTGGGTTGTGCATATGCTCCTCTACTATATTGTACTCAATGTGTGTTTTCACCAAAACAACAACCTTCCTGGCTTCTTTCCCTGCTCTGCATTTTGGACCGTCTGGTGTTTCATACCAACGCATGTGGCACCAAGGCCTGCTTATTTTATATGCTTATCTACCACTTTTCAGTCATTCTTAACCACCCCACGCATTTCAAATAAAACTCTAACTAGTTTAACATAATGAAGTATTTCATATAATTGGGGCTGCTTTAATCATCTTTAATCACCCAAATATAGTCTAAAATTAAAATGTTTATGAGAACATGAGATTTTTGTGGGAATGATCACAACCCATGAAGCCTTGGGCAAACATTTTGAACCTTCTAATTATCTGTAATGTTGAGAAATGACACGCTGCGTGTGTTTGTCTGTGTTAGCATTATTTTCCATACTAAAATGTGAAATACTATGTAGGAAACATTTGACTGTCTGTCAGATAGGGAAGCCAAATATGCAAAATATACAATTATAATAATGCAAGATTCCAAAAGAGACTGAACTGTCTCATGTTACTATGAAGGAAAAAGATGTTAGTACAAATAGCAACTGGCAATTATAAGGATCCAAATGGGGCACAAATGATTTAATGGATGGCCCACATTGAATGTAGTGTACCGACTACCATAGAGCTACCATAGAGCATTGCCATCATGATTCGCTCAGCCAATACCACTTCACTCTCTGAAGCCTGAAGAGGTGTGCCAATCATGGGCCTTTTGTTTCCCCCCAAGCCAGAAAAATTGAGAGGGATAGAAAGGAATGCATGAGTGCTACTTAGAAAACATTTACCTTTTGATGCTGCGCGAACACTATGTGGCAATTTACACCCAGGGGGTCCAAGTCAGAAAGGCTAACTCGAAGATCCCCAACAATGTTTGGCCTACTCTGATAAATATGTGGCACTGTAGCTCCCGAGGACCAATCATGCTCTTATCTGACGTTCTTTGCAGAAAGTCACCCCACAGATGTGTATAATTAGCCATTATCCTAAATTCAACAATGAATTCAATGATAAACTCCACCAACACAAATCTCGGGAATACATGATTGATTAGCAGGGTCAGAATGGGTGAACAACACAGTGGGCTATGCTATTAAAAGAATGGAAGACCCAGTCTGTCAGCTGCCCCAAACATCTCCCTTTCCACAATAAGACTTGGAGAGAGAGAACAGAAGGCAAAAAGAGAAAAAAGGGATAAAGTTTTGCTGCTGCCTAAAGTTTGTTCAACCATAGCTGGGTCTCTTAGTGTCTGAGTTTTTAAAGTGCTAATTTTGAAGGGCAATCTCTAATGCTCAATAAATAGCAATGCAGCTCATCAATAGTCCACAAATTATAATATGTACATATTAGCCAGCAGAGGCTGGGGAGACAAGAATTTAGGGGAGACAGAGAGTTATGGCACAGACTGTCAGCCAAGTCGAGGTTCGAATCCCCGTCATAGGGCATGTGTGGTCCAGAGTCGGTCACTACAATAAACTGTTACAATCAGGTTGTTTTTGGGCAAGTCCTCTTTCATAATAAATTTGAAGCAGATCTCCACTACTCCAATGACTCATTACTGTCATGAACAGGGCCAGGTTTCCCAAAGCACTAAGATGATCGTAAGATGCACATAAGTGCCTTGTTATTTTATCAGTAGGTTTCCCGAAAGCATAGTTATTTAAATGCCAAGTAACATTGCTGGTAAATTAACAAGTGTTTCAGACCACTCGTTAGTCTGTCGTTACAGGCACTGAACTGTTTTGGGGAAATAGCGCCTCCCTCAACATGTAAGAAGTGATTGCAAAGCGTCATCATAAAATTAAGAAATTGCATACAATTTGTATTTAGGCAAATGTATTCAGACAAATTATACAAACAGATGATACAATAAGTGAATTATTAAAGGTAAATGTAACCGAATGCATTTGGTAAACTGAGGAGTAAGAACAATGTACTTGCAACAACACATAATTAGGAAAAAGTCAAACCAAAGTCAACCATTGACGAGTCTGAAACCCCGCATGGCACTGATATTGCTTTGCAATAGACAAATAAGTAGTAGAATACATGGCCATCAATGTTACGTGCCTTTGATAGTAATGACGCTCTATCGACATACAATAAGCTATATTTCAAAGGCATTCATGGCCTAGTCCCATTCCAAATGGCCGTAACGTGGGACTTACTTTGCACTTTATAAAGAGCGACATAAGTGGTGGTTTGGAAAACAAGCATTAGTCCGTTGTAACAAAGACCATCTTAAGGCTACGTGCATTTTTTATTCCCCATACGTGCGACATTATCGGAAAACCGGGCCCAGGTCAGCAAAACCTAGAATGAGCAGGGATCACATGAACTACAACAGTGTATGAAAATATGACATATCAGAACCTTTTGGGGTGTAAAATATGCATAAAATACAGTCTGTCAATCTACATGGTTAAAAACAATGATTACACTCCATGATTTGGATGCCAACAGAATGATTACTTTATATTATCTATGTCAAAACCAACTTTAGGAACACAAAATATAATATTTACTGAATAAATTTAATTAAATCATGATGAGAAGCAGATCACAAATTATGTTGCACCTCAACATTCAAATATCCCAAGGTTACACAAACAACTTACATTAACAAATTACATAAACAACTATTCTGAGGTTTGTCATTGTGAATCTGATATTGAAGATACCAGCAGTATTGGTGAAAAGATAAAGTCCATGACCTAGCTAGCTAATGAGCTCTCATTGACATCTAAACAATGCAAACATGAGATGTGCATTTACCCCGTCTGTTGTATCTTCAAGGCCCAGGGACAAATGTAACTCTGTTATGGTGCTAAAGTCATGATTATGTTTTAATTTCTTTGAATGAGGAAAGCAATGGCCTGAATAAATGATAACTTTATTCATCATTTTAATATATCTAAATTGCAGAATCCACTGCAATGAGCAGGAAAACAGATTACAGCCAATCCTAAAGAGAATAACACTCTTTTAGCATATGGCTACCTATTTGTGACAAGGGTTCACATGTAGAAACACAAGAACATTGGTTTGGAAATACATAAAATGACCTAATAAAACTCATTCAAGAAGAAATATTGTCACTGAAACATACGGAAAAATAAAAAAATAAAATATTGAAGAGGAAGAAATCTCTCCCTCAAAATGGATAAATGTACATCATTATACACAGAAAGGTAGGAGTTATAATCATTTCAATTAGTACAAAGCCATAAAGCTACAATAATGCAGCCATAATGTATACACAATTTCATTTAATTTAGCTACCATCTGTTTGCTGCATTTGAATGCACTGTAATATTTAGTTTGTCTGCGTTTATTGGTTTGTTTGTTGTCTCTGCTGTGGAATGTGACATTGTTAGTAGACTGTGTTGTGTATAACCACCAACATGGTGATTGTATTTAATATGCACCCCAAAATTAATTGGCACCATTGATAAAGAATTACAAATAGTAATTATTGTAAATACATAATAAAATTATGTCCTATGCTATCTGCTCAATACATAAGGACATTTAATAAGTATAAACAGTAGTAATACAATTGCTCACTGAAATAGATTTGAAAAAATCCCCCTCTTCAAACCAAACCAAATGTTTAAATTAGGGTTTCCATTTTGCAGATACATTTATTTGTGGATGTTTTTGTGCTTTATTGTATTGCTGGAATTTCCACTTGTTTCTGGCAGAAGCAATCTTGTTAAATAGTCCCCACCATTGTATTCCACAACCAGTATTTTCTCTTTTGCAAATGTATCCTTCTTTAGAGGCCGTCCCAACCACTGGCCAGGTCCACATCCCAAAACCTTTTAGCAGAATTCAAGTGTTTGAATAAGTTGGTTACTCACAATTAATTATTTTATTTTATGGCTAAATACATTTTATAAGTAGCCATATGGAGATAGGATCAAGTTCTATAGTTCTCCAGATATCATATTGTTTTGTCTCATAATCACTTTCTCACTGTAGTTGGTGGAGACAATATAGATTTCTTTCCAATATTGGGCATGCTATTCTGTTCCAATGGTTTTACATATTCAAATGGTGGGCCCAAACATATTTAATTATATAAAGCAAAATGTCATTTTTCATTTGGTCAAATTGCCTGATTTATAAGAGTCAACCACCATCTATATTCATTCATGGGTTCTATACATTTTTGCAATGGAGGAACACTGTCAATGTAACACGGCTGAAGTAACTAGTATGTTTTATTCAATTGCACAACTAGTGATTATTGTAGAAAAAGGTAACTTAGTTTCTGTAAGAATTTCAAATTTTCTGTGGAGTTTATATCACATTTTGGGCTGTGTTCATCGACTGCAGTATAATCTATACATCCCAATAAATCTCATAAATGTACTTATTCTTCTCGGGTGGAAAGGCCACCCATGTATCAACAGACACGATTTGTACAATATGAACTATATGAAAATATTTGTTTCCCAGTTTTTCTCTCCACTCAATTTATCATGTCCAATTCCCTCTAAGCCGTGTCTTGTCAGCCACAAGGATGCGGAATGGTTAAAGATATATCAAAGCCAGACTATTCTTATCACACAGCTCGATAAAACACAGATGTCTTCAGTCGGTACATAGGTGGGAGGTTGATTGAATTCATAAGTATCCTAAGGAGTCACACAAGAGCGACATGACAAGGCAATTGTGTCTGACTTTTTTCTGTCAAGTTGCTCTGCCCCATCATATTCAGAATGCTGCAACCAGGATGCAAACCCTTGCCATCATGAGACACACAAACAGACAAACACAAACCGTTCTAAAAACGTAAAGACCTAAATCATCCTCCATATGGTCATCTCTCATTTCCGGGACACCTCTGTATTCTGGCTGTTCTCTATCCACAATCGCTGGATTTAAAATATTCTATAGTAATAAGATAATGAAAAGGTAATTCATAAAACAACTTGGTTACAGAGGAAAAAATGCTATAAAAAACATTACAAATATGTACACATTTCACAGGAGCTCTCTTTATAAGTTGCCACTAGGGCGCAATGACAACAACACAAACTAATATAATTGCATACAAGCTTTCTTAGTGCTACACCTATTCTCCAGGCAGATTCAACTCCAAAAAGTAAACATTACAAGACACCGTGAATATGGTGGGATTGTGGACCCGTGTAATTATAGGAAAATCCCGGGAGTGTTCAACTAGATGTTCTCCTTCTCCATTAATTATAATTTAAAGTGGTAAAACTGATTCTAGATCAGTACTCCTCTGAGAGACTCTTTTTGTTCTCCTGACTCATACAACTCTCTCATCCATGAATGTCTCATCTGGTCATCCCGGCAAGCACCTTGTATTGAAATGGGGGAGTGAAGAAGTGGGGATGAGGGAACTTGCATTTAGTCCTTTCCCCCGTCTCAAGGGGCCCGTCTCTGAAGCTTCACACCGCGTGAGTGGTAGGCTACGCTCACCAATCAGCCATATGGGAGCCTCTGCAGTTTCCTTTATCATCTCTTCCTTTATGCCTGTTTTTGTCATTGTGTTTGTTGTTCAGAAATAATCAAATGTTGATGGCTGAGTTGGAATGGACCATTAGATATGTGAGAATGTTCCGGTGAAACAGAGTGGATCAGAGCACAAGAGCACGGCCGTCTGCTACAGACCATCGTCAGCCTCGCGTTTCTGCTAATTTGATTATAATATAGTCATCTCCGAAGATTAGAGCTATTCAATTAAATATTCTAATTAACCTGAAGTATTAGGCAAATGATGCTAATTAGAAATATTCTCAAGAGAGCGGCTGAGATGAGAGAATCAGCTCACGATGATACTTCAGCTTAGTGTTTCGTAACATCATCATGCCCTATATCATAGGCTTGGCGAATATTAAATTGCCGGCTAATTTGGCTAGACCTCATTTGTTTAATGGCATTAGCATTTTGTTTGAAATTGTAAGAAACATGTATATGGCTCTTCACTCAAAAGAAAGTAGACTCTTGGGGTAGCTTAGGATTTTTGTTTATATTGCCAATACAAATCCCCTGCACATACCAATGTGCACACGTGCATGCACACAAACATCTCTCTCTCTCTCTCTCTCTCTCTCTCTCTCTCTCTCTCTCTCTCTCTCTCTCTCTCTCTCTCTCTCGCTCTCTCTCTCTCTCGCTCTCTCTCTCTCCCGCTCTCTCGCTCTCTCTGGCTCATTAAGCTTACATCAAGTGTTTTTACAAATGGGAATATTGGGGTGTCATTTCTTGCCATTAAACAACAAAAGGATTCCAATTTAAACTTAGATTCTAATTGAAAATTGCTTGATTTATCAGAGCATACACTGCATCTAGATCTTTGCCTATTACCTAAGCCATCCATGAAACGCAATGACGAAATAAATAAAGACGATCCTTTCCGATACAAAGCCCCGTCTGGAAGAAAAAAAAAACATCTTACAAGTCTAAAATCGTGAAATCATCATATTTGACAAAGGTTAGAGAGAAAGCAAAGCTATCATGCCCGGGAAACATGTAGGTGCCTTCAGTGATTACTTTATATTCATAGTTTTCCCACTCTGAGGTCCTGAATATGTCATGTGCATAATGCTTGCTCTGAATGTGGCATTGTAGTCACTCCAAACAATGTGTTTCAATAAGGCAATTTTCTCACTGCCTAAGAACATCAGTAAGGTGCGATTCCAAACAAAGACAGAGTATGACATCTTATCCAAGCATACATTGGCAGTACTATACTTTATTAAAGGAAAATAGGATTTCACAATGTATTATTGTTTTGACAAGCCATTTGATGTGCAGGGTATTTTTCAGGGATAGGTGAAGGTGTGGGTGTGAAGTACAGGTCTAGCTTCGTGTTTGAGGACAGTTTCTGAGGCACAGAGCCAGAGGTTTCACAGCAAGCGCAACCTGTGGGGAAAGAAAAGCCTGGCGTACATGCCTCCACGCCAATCACACTCTTCCGACGGACCCCTCCTGGCATTCCACTCACAAACCATCCACTTATATCTTTCTCGTCAGACTTACCGAATGCGTCCCATTCGCATGTCTGTCAGTTTACCTAGAAGAGAATAATACTCATTCAGTTGAATATTGCGACTGGAAAAGCAGCTGCAGTCAGAGGGGAGGCTTTGTTTTTTTCCTTCGTTCCCGACGTGTGTAGAGCTGCCAGTACCATGCATGGATCAGCCCCTGTTTCTTGTTGGTTGGCTGTTTTCATGATGATACAGCCACAGTTCATGTATTTACTACAGGGGGATATTATATGAGTGCGAGCTAAGCCGAGAGGGATGATATCAGCTTTTGTTTGAGCCTCCGTTATGTGGAGGGCCCAGGCCTAAGTACTGTACACCTGTCTCATTACCGTTTGCATGCTGTTGACCCAGTGTTTTAGCCCGGGCCTAATCCTTTCAGATCTGAACAGGCTCCTCTAAGCCCCTCGTATGGATAAGACTTCCCCTGAGCTGCGATGACAAGGCTCATCACAATAGGAAAGCAGGCCATTGGAGCGGATCATTACGCTTTCACAAACACATACAGCTTATGAGCGCCTGTGTTTGTGTGTTTGTTTGTTTACTGCCAACATTACCAGCATATATTATTGTCGTTGCTGGCACTGGCTTGTCTAGTTTAAGGACTATGTACTCAGACAACCATGCACACATACCAGGGCTCTGTCTGTTTCTACTATGGCCATTCGTGCAGACAACAACGTCAGTGTGACGTGACATTGGACCAAGGACCTCCGCGACTTCGGTCAACGCAGTGTCATATGAAGAGGCAGAGAAACAATCATGTCTGATTTAGGCCGAGGTGGAAATCAAAGCCAATCACAAACACCTCAATCCAGCTATCGACTCTTTTTCTGTAAACATCAAGACGAGGAGATTGATTATTGAGGGAAGTCAAAGCAGCGTCGACTGGTTCTTTTCACACGCCTCTGTCATTTCTCTCTCTGTACTCGCTCCCTTCACATTTCATTTGTCTCACACTGAGAGAACGAGAGTCGGTGGGGGGTCACTTCTGTCTTATGAAACCTTCAGAAAAACATAAGTAGTTTAATGCCAAAGGTAACTAAACACAGTGTAAGACAAAGGAAACGAAACACAAACATTGTACCATATTTAATAGGGCACTGGATTGAAGATTATTCACATGTATTATTTTGCACTTAAGAGACATGTTGTACAAAATTATTTAATAACAATAAGTACAGGGATATCCCAAAGAGCAGCTTAAGTTAATCTGCCTTGCTCAAGGACACAATGACATTTGGCACACTGGAATCCAACCTGCAACCCATTCTGACTCCCTAAGCTGAGACCCCAAAAATAATATTTGGGGCCGATGATCAATAGTACCATTTAGAGGATTCCTGACAGCTGTTTTATAGATGTAATATTTTCTGTGTAAGTAGAAAAGCCATATAAGCAGTAAGAGAAATCCAATCTGACCAGACATGCTGCAGTGGCCCTGATGAAGATGGGGATCTAGTGACTGAACACAGAACTAGGAGGCAGAGAAGGAGCCTGTCGAATCACTGAGTACCGCTGAGCGTCTGGGCTCTGCGCCGCGAAATGCAAATGTCAAGTGACACTCGACGAGTCTGTGATTAAGATTTAATAGAGAAAAATGTGAGGCGAGGATATTAGTCTAACTAAGTCACATCTACCCCCCCTCCACTTTCCCAAGGCACCCGCTCGCGCCCACTTCCTGTGCTATAGGGGGGCAGGGAAGTAGCACTGGATTGCCATTTCTACCCTCTCTGTCTCAGCTTTTTAGAAAGCATCTCTGCCCAGAAGTGACAATCACTGCATAAATAGTGTTTGCTTACTGGGCAAGTACTGGACATACTAGATCGATGTAAATATGAAGTCCAGCCTGATAATTTATTCTCTGTAAATTTTAGGAACTACACATCTATAACGACTTGTATTAACAATTAGGGCTAAGCACCTTGCTCAAACGCAAAACAATGTTTTTTTTTTACTTTCGGCATGTAAAGTTTCAAACCAGCAGCCTTTAAGTGACTAGCCCTTCTCTTGAACCACTAAGCTGCGGCAGCAAACATATATGTAGGAATCCACAAACAGACTTAGGCATTCAAACGTCATCTCGCAAGTTCTTCAACTGTTCCATCGCTGTTCAATGTAGACATGCAAACAACATGTTGTTCAAATACGATAGGTCAAAAATCAATCAAATGTTACACCCTCTATCTAACCTTCTTTTCTCCAAAACATTTATTACCAACATCAACACAAAGGTCAAATTAAAATGTATTATATATTCTGAGAATGTGTGAGGGGTATGTGTGTTTGTGGGGGGTTATAATATGAATAAGCCATATTACCAAGCCATCCACTAAAATGGTAAAACATTTAATTTGTCAACATGCTCCCATCATATCCTCAATCACTCTCCTGCAGGTGGAGTGGGTTTAGTGATGCACTGGAGGGGGATGTGTAAGGCCAGGCAGCAGCTCTGAGACAGGGGAGACGGGCACTCTGATTAGTCCCTCACGCCTGCTGGAATTGTCCCGGACAGCCTAGAAATCAGATTATTAACTCTGAAACCAGACACTCTGTCTCCTGGCCTGGATTAGCATGAAAATTTTGATATGGATCGATAAGCAATCTTTTCCCTTCTTCACAATCTCACCAGGCTTCATTAATCTGTGTGGTATGTTGATGTCAAGAAATTAAGACATCCTGAGATTACCTCCTCCTCGCTAGATGGTGAACTGGGGCATCTCATAGAGATTTATTAAATCAAGCGCTGACTCTGCTTATGTCTGGGAAAATTGCCTCCTGTCCTGTGTCCATGACACTTAGTATTTTATTTTTTGTACGGCCAGAGTAGAGATCACTGTGGCATAGGAAATATTGAGCATGGAGGTCTTCCTAAATGACTTTTCTTAGTTCTAAGTAGTACCCCGTTTGCGTTTCTTATTGAACCTTTTCTACAGAATGTTCCATGTTGAATCTCTTGTTCAGTGTACTTCAAAACCTACACAGTAAAAACGTCAGTGTTAAATCAACACCCTAAGTGTTAAATTAACACTCTTCAGTGTGTGTATATAGGTCCACTGGACCTATATAAACACTGAGAGAGTTAATTTAACACTGACGTTAAACTACAAAAAGAAGTCCTCATACAGAACCAACATCAAAAGAAGGTATGACTAGTGTAAGCATTTCTTTATAATATCTTTAACCACTCAATAGAGACAAATTATTATTCACTATCATACTTCTACCCAACTGTGTGTTTAAAAAAACTTCAGAAATAATAAAAAAATAAAAAATACCACTAACTGATACAGTATACAATCCAGATGTGATTTACAATCACAAACCATAATATATATGCAAACATAAGAAACTGTCAAACCTTAAAATCTAATTATTGTTTCAATCGTGGTCAAACAGTATACTGTAAAGGCAATTTCTCCAGCATCTTAATCTTAAGCTCTTAAGCTAAAGCACTACCATTTACATACTAAGAAATTAATGTGAGACCTACGTACTAAGCAATCTTAAAATGACCCAAATATCAACAATATAGTTCTAAAGAGACCTGTCATCGGGCCAAGGACTTTATTTTGTCCAGATAATCAGGGGAGAACCTTTTGAAGATGCAACCTCATTTATTACAGATGCACTATTCCCAGCTTGCAATGCTCAAAAACCAACCCATCCTTTATATTAAAATCAAAATAATACTAATAATATTATGTATTTTTTTATTTGGATCATACACATTTTAAATAATTGGATATAGAGCTGAATACAACATTAATACTTGTGTTCTTTTGCATCCAGAAGGCGTGAGGCTATGAGGTCAGCAAGCTCTCATTTCCTCAATTAGGCGGAAAAATAAAATAATTTAAATAAATAAATATATGAAGAAACATTCAAATGGAATGTGTGTGTGTTGATGGATCCGATGAAACTTTAGGCATGGAGAGAGGAGAGTGCTCGGCTGCGGTCTAGTTGGTAGAATGGATCAGTGGCTGTATAATTATGACCCAAATAGAGTATAATTCATCTTCCCCTGCATCATTAGGAAACACGAGTCCAGACACGTCGTTAGAGTGCTTTTAGTACTCCTGCTGCCCTCTCTGTGGCCTGCAGTGTCTACGATGTTCGACCATTTAGCTGCTACTGGTCATTTACTGAAAATGCGCTCATGTATACTAAATAATTCCTCTTTTAGAAATATCAAAAAGGTCAATGACACCAGATTCCTGGTTCAGATAATGGAAACTTCAATGGCAGATGTTTGTTCACACTAGGTGTAACATAAAAAAATTATAGGGTATTTCTTAAGCTAACTAGCTTTTTCATGACATCATCAATTGTGCCAATTATCCTAGATTTGAATTGCAACAGTGTTCAACAGGAATTCTATGACTTGTAAAAACAACATTTATTTTATTTCTATCTTTTTCAACTTCTTCCCCTCCAAATTCCCACTAACCCTGCCTTGTTGGCAGCTTTGCAACTCCTTGGACAGATCTGTGGGATGGCGAGTGGTGCGCACATTGTTTCTCCAACCACGTCACCCAGCCACCGATTCTATTCGCACTGCTCATCCAACATTGAAGCCTTTAGTCGGATCATGTTGATTACGTTCACCAGCTATACTTCTGTGATTGAATTTACAGGTGCCCAATCTGAACTCAAGGAGTCGCTAGAGATCGACATGGCAGGATAGATAATCTGACTTATCTAACCCAAATCCCGGGCAGCACTATGCCAATTTGTGCTGCCTCGTGCAGGAGGTTCATGAGAAAGTCAGAGAACCCATAGTCAGGCTTAAACCACTGAAAAGCAACAATATTTCTTACATTTCTCCCAAGAAATGTACAAGCCTGGTATGGGTAACCCTTTAAGTTATAGGTCAGCTGTTCAAACCTTTGGACTATTGTCCACCTCACCAAAATCAGGATAAAACTCACATTTTCTAATTCACTATTGCCAATTAGGCATTCATCTGTATGCTTTCCTCAACTGTATATCTCAGATATTCTCCCAAATTGCATTCTCAGGAAACTAATTTGAAAACATGAATTGTGATTCATGCCAACAAATCTAGATTTTTTGTTTCAGCCGCACATTTTACTATAAGGCTATATTAATCTCTCTATTATATTGCAACTTTACGCTTCGTTGTGTGGATTCATGCAAGAACCTTCCTCTCATTCCATACATTCCATAACTATCTAAAATATATTCAAATGTTCACAGTTATGGTTAGGGTTAAACTTAGGCATGAGGTTACTAAAAGTTATGGTTAGGCATAACATTACTAACGATAAGGTTAGAATTAAGGTTAGGGTTAACATCAATCACCTGTCTACAGAAACACATCTGCATTGCACTGGAATGTGGAAAGACATACAAAGTAGCCATCTGGATTTGAACTTTTAAACACCGGGATGAAAGTCAGCAATTTATATTTCCATCCACCATCCCTGACCCCTGCCCTAGCAAAATTTACACTATTTTCATGTACATATTTTATGTAATTTAGATTTTAAATGTTGTTCCCTTCAAACATAATTGCCCTCTTCATATGTTCATATTTCACGTTAATTGGTTTTACAAAATAGTTTCCTCGATTTTGGGCTGGCTTTATTTACACAGCTCATTTAGATCTCACTGTCTCCTAAAACAATATGTAAAGTAGCTAGTAATAAAACGTGTATAGTAGCTGCTTATATAACATATACAGTAGTAGTAGAATAGGTCTATTTTCAAAAGATGTTAGTTGGTGCTCAATACGTTCATTCTGGGTGCATCTATCAGTCAGAAAGTGGATCCAACCGTCTGAGAGGATGTGGTTTCAGTAGACAGAGCTTTTAAGTCAGCCTAGTCAAAAGTATCGGACTTGGGGTTGGGTTCAAATTAATTAAAGGGCTATAATTGAAAGTGCTCGCTAATGGCTGCAATCTTACCCGCCCAATATTTAATATTTCATCATTAAACAGTAAAATGACCCAATATCATCCTAATACAGTCCCTAATTATGCAGCATTGATCACAGTGACCTTTTCATACTGAGGTAGATGGATTAAATCAATTCGACACCTCCCTTTTTGTTCCCATCAATGCTTCTGCTTCTCTTTCGCCTCTCCTTCTACATACTACATCAGCTGCGGTGGCTATGCATGTAGCAGTGACATGTAGCCTGTATACACGTGTGCCAATCAAAGCATTCCCCTTGTAAAATCAGAACTGACCTCGATGACAAGCAATCCCTACACGGCTGCATATATCCAATGCTTTTGTTCGCCGTAATGTATTTCCCTTTGTGTTTGTTTGTTTTCGCCTCACACCTCTTTGCCCTCCCCATCTGCTGCCAGACACACAGGCGTGTTATTACACAGAAGCCCTGACAAGTGAAGAAAACAGCCAAGACTTCTCTGCCTGTCAATCCGAGTCGAGAGGCCACAGTCAGCCCAAGAGGAGCCGTCATAATGGCTAATTTCTTCAACCTGGCCCTGCAGAGTAATGGAGAAAACAATGACAAAAGAAGCAAATCGGGAAATGTGAAATCAGTACAATGACCTAATGCTTTTTCAGAGTAGGATCTGTCTTGATTTGGTGTACAGCTTGACACCCCCATTTTCTGTTTGACTGCTAACCGCTGAAGTGCTTCTCCGGTATCAACTCCCCACAAAACAAGCTCAGTTCTTTTCCAAGTTTTCCAAATTTGACTGCAATTTAAGTTTTGAGTCAAAACCCAAAGTAAATTGCTTGCCATGTGAGTCCATAAAGATGCAATGTTGTGGAAAAAATAACACATTGGACGAGACATTACATATATGAGAGTAGAAAATAAACTTAAATGAAAAGGTAAAACAATATATCAGCCAAAAGATACTCAGGACATTTTTTTTTAACTCTTGAAATCGCTGAAAGCAAACAAGCACTGTAAACATGCATCTATATCCACATTCAGATAATCTTACAAATGGTAAATACATCATGATGCAAGCAAGTCCTAATGTAATCTCCTGGATCCACATGTCTTATGAATCATAGTCTGGTAAATCTGGGAGGGTGATCCCAAGGCTTTAGGAGAAAAAGAAAAAGATTGATTTTATTCTTTATGAGTAGCCTGAGGAATGATATCTGTTAATCCACTAAGCACATCTTAATCAACTTGTTTTACATTGCGATATGCGGTCTGTGCCGAACATAATGGATATAATCTTTGTAAAACCCTGTGCCCCAAGCAGATTAATTATTATTCGGTTTATAAGTCATAAATTTATATTTTTAATGAATGCTTAACCCCTTAAAATTTAATTGAAATTCAATCTGTTTGATGTACACTCACTGGGTAATTAATGATCTTTGGGCTTAGTGTTGCAGAAAGCTATCCAGAGTCTAGTCTAACTGCATGGTATTGCATTACCTAACTTTGTGACAGTTTCCATAGAGCTGGGTGATACATTAAAATATATACTGTAAAATATATACTGTACTGTATATACAATCGTATGCAAACGTCTAGGCACCACTGAAAATGTCCATGATTTTCATTTAAAGATAAATGGGTGTTTAGATCAGCAATTTCACTTTGATCTGTCAATTAACTGAAGGACACAGTAATATTTTGGAAGTGAAATGAGGTTCATTGGATTAACAGGAAATGTACAATATGCATTAAAACAAAATTAGACAGGTGCAACCCTTGTCATTTTGTTGATTTGAATACCTGTAACTACCTAGCACTGATTAATTGGAACACACAATTGTTTTGGTGAGCTCATTAAGCCTTGAACTTCCTAGACTGGTGCATCCAATCATGAGAGAAGATATTTAAGGTGGCAAATTGCAAGATGTTGTTCTCTTTGGCTCTCTTCTGAAGAGTGGTAACATGGGGGCCTCAAGACAATTCTCAAATGACCTGAAAACAAAGATTGTTCAACATCACTTTCCTAGGGGAAGGACACAAAACTAATCACAAAGATTTAAGCTGTCAGTGTCCACGTGAGGAACATAGTGAGGAAATGGAAGACCACAGGCACAGTTCCTGTTAAGGCCAGAAGTCGCAGGCCAAGTAAAATCTTGGAGAGGCAAAGTCCAAAGGATGGTGAGAACGGTCAAAAAGAGCCCACAGACCACATCCAAATACCTACAACATCATCTTGCTGCAGATGATGTCGCTGTGCATTGTTCAACAATTCAGCACACTTTGCACAAGGAGAAGCTGTACGGGAGAGTGATGCAGAAGAAGCCATTTCTGCACACACACCACACACAGAGTCACTTGAGGTATGCAAACGCACATTTGGACAAGCCAGCTTCATTTTAGAAGAAGGTGCTGTGGACTGATGAAACAGAGATGGAGTTATTTGGTCATAACGAGGAGCGATATGCATGGCGGCAAAAAACACAGCATTCTAAGACAAACACTTGCTACCCACAGTAAAATTTGGTGGAGGTTCCATCATGCTGTGGGGCTGTGTGGCCAGTGCCGGTACTGGGAATCTTTTTTGTCTTTTTTTTTAAATATTTACCCATCCTAAACTTTACTTAACCGTGACCAAATGTTGAGACCAATTACATTGTGCCATTTTAATATTTATCTCTAGCTTGTACATTTAGTGTTATTTTTACAATATTTGCAAATCTTGTGCGTTTTACAGATCCCAGTTTCACTTGATCCACCCCTCATCCACACCAAACACCGTCCATCTATCTCTTAACCAAAGCCATATTGGGTTTCTATTTGCATGTAAATTTCGACTGTACTGTGATGCTTCACATAATTATGAAACCTTTCTATATTCAATGACTCCACCAATTTGGAATTAAAGATAAATATTTTGCTAAAATAATTATCATATTATTAATTGTCTGACTACTACATTTTAAGTATTGCTATTTGTAATGTTAATTCAAAACAATTATTGCATTTATTCATTCATTCTTGTACCTGTGATCAAAAACATGCAACATAAGGACAGTACCAAAAAAGATGATCTATACATTCTGCTTCCTCAGAGCAAAATCTGCAGAGTTGGGAAGATTGTATTCTTTTGATTTCTATTTGTTGCCAACATTTTGTATAATAACTTGAATTGAAATATTCTAATTTTTGAATCTGGTGTTGTTTTACATATTAATCCAAATGCATTATGCCACGGGATCGGAACATCAAAAATTTCTTCCCAGCTATTTTGTAGTTTATATGGAAAAGCAACCAGTTTTTTTGTTCTTGGATGGAATTGATATATTTCTTTGTTTATCCGTATTTCCCTCATCCATGTGAGATCTTTAATACATGGTTGACAGACAAGATCAGACCTTTTCCCCCCTTGTATTTTCTTCTTCCAAGTAAATGGTATTGCTGCTGTTAGTTGATTATATTTTTGAAGAGAGCATACGTCTCCATACATTTTTTTTTAACTGTATGTAAGGCATCCCTCCCCCGGCTTCATTTATAATGTCATTTACAAACATTATTCTTTTTCCAAACATCTTGTCAAAGTATACAGGCTTTTTATCAACTAGTATATGTGAATTTAGCCATAATAATTGTTGTAAAATTTGGTCCCTATTTTCAGGTGGATTAAATTGGAATTGCAACCAGCTTTTCATGGCATGTTAGAAAAATAATGACATCTTAGAAATGATTTCCTTTTCCAATATCTGAAAATGATCAGTTGTAATTTGTAGAACGGAAATAGGTCCTTACTGAACAATGGGTGAAATACTCTTATTAGCTTACTAGTGAACCAGTTAGGATTCAGGTATACCTTTTGTATAACTGAAGCTTTTAATGAAAGATCCAATGCTTTAATATTCAATAGCTTTTGACATCTGTGTTCGTATTCATTATACAAGTATGCTCTTTTTATTTTGTCTGGCTTACCATCCCATATAAAGTTAAATATCTTTTGTTCATATAATTTAAAAAACATGTCATTGGGAGAAAGTAAAACCATAAGCATATAGGTAAACTGTGATACAATGAGAGAGTTAATTAAGGTGATTTTACCACAAATAGATAGGTGCTGTCCTTTCCAGGGGAGCAATATTTTATCTATTTTAGCTAGTTTTGTTAAATAGTTTTTTTGAATACCACTTGATCTTTCATATGGTATATGTATACCTAATATGTCTACATCCCCATC